>JADRCD010247307.1:4882-16251 GCA_019843815.1 Montemys delectorum | reverse complement strand
AATTGTATAAAACTGCATTTCTTTTTCTTTTCTTTTTTTTTTTTTTAGATTTATTTCATGTAGGTGAGTACACTGTCGCTTTCTTCAGACACACCAGAAGAGGGCATCGGATTCCATCACAGATAGTTGTGAGCCACCATGTGGTTGTTGGGAATTGAAGTCAGGACCTTAGAAAGAGCAGTCAGTGCTCTTAACCATTGAGCCATCTCTCCAGCCCAAAACTGCATTTCTTTACATTTAGCCCTTTACAGAAATTATTTTGGCTGTAGAAAACAATTCATTACTTCCTATTCCTGTCTCGAAAAATCAAAACAACAACAACAACAACAACAACAACAACAACAACAACTCGAGTTAAAGCCCATGGAGCCTCAGTCGTGCAGAAACCCCACAGGTTACTGGGTAAAGATGGGAGCAGAAAAGGTGGCCCTCCCCAGAGAAGAGAACAAAAATTGCTTCTCCAGCATCAAATGGTCAGCCCCTCAAACATACATACAAGTAAAAAATATGTATGTACTCAACAGGTCATATTTGGAAACACACACACACCAGATTTATACATGCAGGTGTGTACGTATATACATGCAGTAACAACTGATGAAAAAAAAGGGGCCTGAAGGAGGGAGCAAATGGGAGGATTTAGAGGGAGGAAAGGGAACAATCTTGCAATTCAAACACACTTTCAAAATCAAACTGAACAGACTAAATTTAAATATCAAAGGGGGCAGGAGAACCCCTTATCTTGGAGAAAGGGTTCCTATAGTCCAGGCTCACCATCAAACTTACTATATAGCCAAGGCTAGTACTGGATTCCTCATCTTTCTGCTTCTACCTCACAAGTGCTGCCACCGTAAGGTACCGTGCTTGCCCTATACAGCACATGTTCCGTTTGTTATAATAAATGCTTTTCAGTGGAAGCAGTGTGGACAGTGTGTAGTAGGAAACAGAATATAGAATGGAGGTCAGAGTGCTCGCAGAAGCTGTGCCAACTGCACAGCTTTAATGAGGGAAAATTACTAAGAACCAGTTATGAAGAAAATTTAAAAGATAGGTGATCATGAATATATAGGCACAGAAGCCTCCAAGACACACCTGGCTAGTAAGTAACATAATATGACCGGAGGATATAAAAATATAGCCTCACTGAGTAGGGTGGACAAAGGCCAGTCTTTCATGTTTTATGTATGAGGAGGGCATTTAATCTACCTAATGCCACTTCTAGGTCAATATTCCACACATTAGACAATCTTAGGAAATGTGTTATCTTTTAGATGTGGCTGAGAGGCACCGAGAAACTTGCCTGATGCTATATGAGGTTTCTAATAATGAAACTATGTTTATCTCATGCTGTAGAAAACTACAAACTAATTTCTCAAAAAAAAAAAAAACAACCCACAAAAAACCAAACCAAACCAAAAAACCAGCTGGGCAGTGGTGGTGCATGCCTTTAATCCCAGCACTTGGGAGGCAGAGGCAGGCGGATTTCTGAGTTTGAGGCCAGCCTGGTCTACAGAGTGAGTTCCAGGACAGCCAGGGCTACACAGAGAAACCCTGTCTTGAAAAACCAACCAACCAAACAAACAAAAAAACCCCCCAAAACCAACAAAAACAAACAAACCCCCAAAACACTTATAAGAAAGGGGTTGATGGCCTAGTCAGACCTCAAGTCTATGTGATTAACATCCCTGAAGGACTTGGAAAGCTCTTTCATTAACAAGGTCTTTAGGTCATACATTATTTTACAAACTTAGTGCAAATATAACCTGTATGTGTACTTCATGTGGAATTATGTCACACTGAGTGATAATGTTCCTTAAAAGACTGTCTAACAAATAGAAATATCCAGTGTCAGGCAAGGAAATCTCCCTTGAGTTTTTGGAAAAGGAATGCCTAAGAGATAGATCTTTGAGGGGTGTCTAGGAGACCTTCAAAACAACATGGATGATTGTCAATGTCTTTGCCTCCCAGAACTTAAGGTTAGACCATACACTTTGGACACAGGACTTGGAAGAATTCCTTTTTTTTTTTTTTTTTTTGGTTTTTTGAGATAGGGTTTCTCTGTGTAGCCCTGGCTGTCCTGGTACTCACTTTGTAGACCAGGCTGGCCTCAAACTCAGAAATCCACCTGCCTCTGCCTCCCAAGTGCTGGGATTAAAGGCATGTGCCACTTCTGCCCGGCAGAAGAATTCTTAAAGTATCCTCTTTGAAGATTAGCTCTTGTGGTATAGGACAGAGATATGCATGCTGCCCAGGGACAAAAGTACTCAAAAGTTCTATCCAGTTGCTAACTGTGGGAAGTACACAGTGATCAGCTATGCAAGATATCCAGTGCTGTGATGATGACACTTTATATCGTTGACACTGACTGAAATTAAGGCTTGCTCAGTGTGAGGGACTCATGGCTGATACTATAAGCCTAGCCATGTTACAGACCTCAGAGGAGAAACTACAACTGTCATTCCTCTAAACCAGTGTAACTTCTAACAGTATTCTAGAGCAGCTGTTATCCTTCATTAACAAAGATTCTTTTTGCAGAGATCTACGATTTGTTAAAATGTAGAGTAAGTGAATAAGGAATGCACAGGCTGATCAGCACATCTACAACACAACCCTTATACCTCAGCTTCAGAAGATGGAGTGGAAATATTGAAGGTAAAGCACCTAAGCACTGGCTGCTGAAGGGTGAGACCTCTTATAGGTTCTCCAATCTCAAGTGGTCAGTCCTAAATTTATGTACATATGAACATCGCTAAATGTACTCAGTAGGTTGTATGTACACACAGACCACACACACAAACATGCATATGTGTGTGGGGGTGTGTGTATATGTTTATGTATGTAACATATTATAAAAAATGAAGCAATGATGTTGAAAGGAAACTAGGGAATACTAAAGAAGTTGGAGAGGGAGCAGAATCTATGTCAATACAGTGCATTCATGCACAAAATTCTCAAAAATTTTATTCAAAAATAACAAAAGATACAGAAAAAGAGGAAACAGCCAAAGACACTGTAAGCTCCATGGTAGTTAAGTAAGACAGGAGTCCCTGACCACTTTAAGCCACAATTTTTGTTGATCCTTGTTAGTGGAACATAGAGAAAAAAAGGAATATATATCTATAGAAGATTAATCAAAAGGCTTTATTTGGATTTCTGGTCTTAAATAGTTAACTGGGTATAGAGAATAATGTATCTGTTTGGCACAAAAGAATGGCAAAATTTATAAAACATCTTCAATTAGTAGTCCAGAAAAAAATTACCTTAAAGAAACAATTATTACCTTTTCTCTGAAATTCTTTCTCTGGGAAGTTGAATTGTCTTAAAAGTTATACAGAAATAGCTTGACTGATATTAAACAAGAAAAACCTTTCCCTGGAAGGCCCTCTTGTGGAAGAAGAATGCTGCACATTCTCCTTTATCTGGGATCCCTGATCTAAATGCTTAGATTTGAAATGTCTCTTTGGTTAAGAGCACTTGCTACTCTCTAAGGACAGGTGTCCTCAAACTTACCCTCTTGACGCAGCCTCTCAAGTGTGGGCATTAAAGCCATTTACCACCATGCTGGGCTTGTCCTCCCAGCCCCATTTACAGTGTGAAGTTATTTTGGTCATTTCTAACTCAAACTCTTCAAGGTTTTTATTAATTCACACTTTTATTTTATACTAAAGCTGCTTTCTTTTAGGCAAAAACCCCTAATGACATCATTTATTTCTTCATGTTCACAAAAAAACAAAAACAAAACAAAACAAAAAAATCCAAAACAACTCCCACAGATATTAACAGCTTAATTACTGAAAACAGGTAAAGATTCTCATTGAAATTCTTTAGAATTGTTTAGAATCAATCTTTTTAGGAATAATTTTTTTCTGTAAAGCTATGCTTCTAACTCAAAGATGTTAGAATTTACTTAAAGCATTTTAGTAGAGAAGTTATAGGCATTGATAGTTAATAATCTGATTGCTAATCTGCTATTTATTTGAGATGAGGTCCATGCTGCCTGTGCTCATCTCAAACGCTTAAGCTCAAATGATCCTCTGGCCTCAGCCTCCTAAGTGCTGGGACTATAGTCACAATCTGCCTGGCATTCATTCTGTGTTTTGTATTTGTAAGCAAAACATCTATTCTTGAGTTGCATTGCCCCTGCTCTTCACACCTCTTCTTTGTACATCGATCTCTTTTTACAAGTACTGTATATGATATTCATAGCTCCCTATAGCTTCTTGGGAGAAAGGTTATCTATTGGCTCCTCACAATAAAGGAAAGTAAAACAATCCTTACTTCCATGTCTAAAAGTATCAATTCATATAATACTGATAATATCTAAAAGACAATCAGCAAATATATGCCATTTTATTTGTAATTTTCATCCCTTTTCAGAGAATCTAGCTATATCTTAGACTTAACCACAGTTAGCACACGTATAATGTAGTTCTTACTCTATTTAGGAAGCTTTGTTTTTCAAAGGAGTTTGAGATTCTTAAGTCTAGACAATGAAAGCATTATTAGACTGTTGTCTAGTCCACTATTTGCAGGATTTCTTTAACAGTCTGTCTCCATTCCAGCTCTTTTCATATTGGACTGCTGATCTTTCCACAATTAATGGGGCCTTATCTCTTTAGAGAAGAAACTCCGCTGGCAGTCTGTTTTGAAGTTTCTACTGACTTATGTTGCCAAATTGTATTCTGGAGTTCTCAGGTGGAAATGAAGAATGATTAGCTTTGAAATCAATACCAAGAGATTCTTTTTTATTAAAGAATTCCTTGGATCACACCTGAGTTTATTTTAAGGGGAGAAGTTAGAATTTAATGGGTAAAGAAGTCGTCAATGGGCAACGGTAGAAAGACCGATCTTACAGTAAGAAAGTTTTGAATCATATAACATCATCACAACTCCCCAAACTTAAGACAAGAGGTCTGGCTACTAAGTGTAACCCACGGCTAATGGTGCAATCATGCTCATGTAATAGAAACTCAGTAGAACCCCTGCGGCTTGGTGGAGCTTCCTGGCTGGATGAGCACAAAGAATCATCAGGGGAGTGACATACTACAATTCCTCATGAAAAGAGCACAGAGACTGTTTAGGACTCTCTCTGATATTGTTCTGTGTGTCTCTATGAAAAGTTAGTGTTGCTCAGAGGTCTGTGCTTTTTTAGTAAACCACTAACCATGAAGGACCCATGGGAAACCAGGGTTTTGTAGAAGATGGTCAGAAGTACAGATGGCCTAGGATCCTTGAACTTAAAAAGTATATTAAGAAAGAGCAGTCTACTGGGATATTCCTTAGAAGTTTGGTACTAACTGTATGTGGTTAACATCAAAATAGGACTGTAAGACATCAACAGGAATTTCTCAAAGTTTAGTTTTGTTACTGCACAGGTCTCCCATGGATGTTTAGAATACCAAGTATTCTTCTATTCTTGAAAAAGTAATTTAGAGATTAAAATACTAAGTAACAACAAAAACAAAAATAAAAAATAACTGTCACAATCACCTTGACACCACATCTTTAGAATTAAGTTTGTGTATTATTTCATACTTCTTTCCCCCTGCACAATTTTATCATCTACTGTAAAATATTAAAGTTAAGATTAAACTGTAGTAATTATTCATCTACCTACTTTTACATCCTTCAAGTATTGCTTCCTCATTAACAAAACACTAAGTTTTATTTTATTAATAGTGATTACTGTGTCTGAGAGCAGAGGTGTGGCCACACTAACTCGGCTGTAAGCTTTTTCCTTCTACCTTTTCCCGGGTTTGACAGATTAAACTTTGGTCATTGCCATTTTGTGGCAAGTGCTTTTTTTCAATTAACTACCTCAATGGCTTCTAAGTTTAAAATTACATAGTATACAACAATCAGACACTGAAAATAATAGTATGCGATGTATACTTTGAAGGTGGTTGGAGGATGGACCCTAAAATAAAAAAGGAGAGAAGAGCGTCTTACTTCTGTGACGCGCAGCTGGGAGGACGACGCCATGTAATCCGCTTCTAACTTGTTCTTCTCAGAGATCACGGTAGTATTTTGAAGAATCAAATCAACTTTTTGAATATGAAAAGAAGTGCATATCTAGAAACAAACAACCCATAAGATTTTGGCTTTTTTGTTGTCTAAGTTGCCTAAGTTTTACAACCATGAAAAGTGCCATCGTTCTTTTTTTCAAAACAAAATTATGAATCATGAAAAAAATAACAACTTTTTGTGATTGACATCTCTATCAAATAGTTAATATACAACTACTTCAAAAAGTTACTTCCCAGGGGCTCAGCAGGTAAGAGCACTCACTGACTGCTCTTCCAAAGGTCCCGAGTTCAAATCCCAGCAACCACATGGTGGCTCACAACCATCTGTAATGAGATATAATGCCTTCTTCTGGTGCACCTGAAGACAGCTATAGTGTACTTACATACAATAAATCTTCAAAAAAAAAAAAAAAAAATCTACGCCGGTGGTGGTGGCACACACCTTTAATCCCAGCACTTGGGAGGCAGAGGCAGGCAGATTTCTGAGTTCGAGGCCTCCCTGGTCTACAGAGGGAGTTCCAGGTCTACAGAGGGAGTACCAGGATAGCCAGGGCCACACTGAGAAACCCTGTCTCAAAAAACCAAAAAAAAAAAAAAAAAAAGTCAAAAATTAAGAAAAATATCTTACCTTTATAAGGCCTGTTAATTCAGTAACAAGTTTTGCTTTCTGAACATTTATTTCTTTTATTTTGGTACTTGCTTTTCGTTCTTCCTCTTCCAGATTGCAAGCATCCTGCTCCATCAGCCTTATACTGTATGACAGACACATATAATGATGGAGAGGTCAGAGCTAAACAAAGGACAAGTCTTAGGAGCCTTAGGGCTCCTGAAGTTTTTTGGGTTATATAATAATAATGGTAATCAGAAGTATAAATACTAATTTCTAGATTAAGCACTGTTAATACATTCACTCAGGATTAAAATATGTTGTGGAGCTATATGACCAGCAAAGTCTAGTGTTAGTAATAGTGCTGATGCAGAATATGGAAAGAAGTTTGAATTTCCCCATTGTTATTCATCAAGAAGCTGAACTGGAGCCAGGCAGTGGTGGCACATGTCTTTAATCCCAGCACTTGGGAGGCAGAGGCTGGTGGATTTCTGAGTTGGAGGCCAGCCTAGTCTATAGAGTGAGTTCCAGAACAGAAAGGGCTATAAAGAAAAACCCCGTTTAGGGGTGGGGGAGGCGGGGAAGAAGCTGAACTGGACAAGTTAAACCTTAGAGCTTTCGCTTCTTCATCTGTACACTGCAAATGAGAAACTTCCTCCATCTGACCTTGGAAGAAAAAACACACAACATAGAATAATACCTGGCCCAGAAATTATTTCTTTATTAATATAGGTTGATACTGACACTGTTCATAAAACATAATCCTTAAGCAGGGAGAGCTGACCCATCAGTAAAAGAACAAAAGAAAAACCAACACTATGGTTGGGAATGGATCTCAGTTGGTGGAGGCTTGCTTAATAAGCACAAAAACTTGGATCTAATTCCCCACAGCAGCACTGATCAGGACTGGAGGGAAACAATCAAGCACTTGGGAGACAGAGGCAGGAAGGTCACAAATTTAAGGTAACTCAAGCTATACAAGTGTGAGGCCAGCCTGGGCTACATGAGCTATACCCCACACCTCCCACAAATTATCATTAAAGTAATTTTAAAGATTAAGAAACAATGTTTGAAAAGTTAACTAATCACCTAGGATTACAGATATTAAGTGGTAGTATAAGTTTAATACCAAAGCCCATGGTCTTTCCACTACACCATGGTGATACTGAGGAGACAGGGAGGGTAGTAGTCATAAATAAGAACCACAAGTACAGTGGGGGTTGTCCAAGGAAGAGTTGCTGGAGAGGAAACCAAGATTCTGAATAATTATGAATGCCAGTCTTAGGAAGCACAAGGTGCAACCTGGCAAAAACCAACCAACCTCCCCACCCACCCCAAACTTTTGCAACAGTATTCTCGATGAATGGAATAGAGGGCCCAATCATCGCTGCAGGTTACCACCACAGAATCACTACAAAGTGAATAAAGGCAAAAATAAAAATAATGGGCAAGTGATAGACAAAAATTCATTTTCTTCCAAAAATTATTAATAAGAAAGTCTTAAACAAGCTTCAATAAGGGAGTCACAGAGTAAAGTTTAAATGGTTTGTCAATAATTGAAGATAGGATTAAAGTGAAGGGTCGAAGGTCATAAACAAGGTTAAAAATTGAAAAAGAGAATGTAGGAAAGAAGCTATGTGCTTTAAAAAAGATTAAAAATGCTGGGCGGTGGTGGCGCACGCCTTTAATCCCAGCACTTGGGAGGCAAAGGCAGGCGGATTTCTGAGTTTGAGGCCAGCCTGGTCTACAGAGTGAGTTCCAGGATAGCCAGGGCTACACAAAGAAACCTTGTCTCGAAAAACCATTAATAAATAAATGAATAAATAAATACAAAGAAAATTTTTGTAATGTACTTTATTGTCTTTAAAAAAAACTTTTCTGATTTTTCCCAGTTTTTAAATCTTAATTTATTTTTTGAGAAATTAGTAGGAATACTGTGCTCACATCATTTCCATACACTTCCTTTACCTGCCTCCAGCTACTCTATCCCACACCCCTCAAATCATGATATGTCTATATCGCTCTGTCTCTCTCTCTCTGTGTGGGTCCATTTAGTGTTTCTCATATGTGCATGTGTGTATTAAGGCTTACCACTTGGAATTAGATAACCCATCAGGAAGCTCTTCCCTCATGAAAACTGATCCCCTCTCTCTCAACAGCCACTGACTGCTTGTAGCTCTTTATTTACGGATGGGGCCTTGTAAAATGTCCCCAGTCTATGCTGTCATGTTTACCAGCTCAGCAAAGAATCCTCAACAGTGGAATTGTAGCAGTTTTAGATTAGAGGCAACCAGTAGTTGTCCCACTGGACTTAAGGCCTGCTCAACAGGAGGTGTTCCATTCCTGGTATTACAAACCTAGACAATTACTCATGGTTGGAGGTCACAGACCTTAGGAAAGAACCCACAACTGTCATTTTCCTATACGAGTATAATTTCTAATTGTATTCTAAACACTTACACTCAGGCATTGAGTGGGTCAAAGGACTGGAAAGAACACTTTAGTTTGACTTTTGCCCTAGGCACCACAACTGCAATTTGAACACTGATATTAAAACTTTAGAAATTACTATAAACTGTTGCTGAGATTCCACGACTGAATTAGTAGACACTCACGCCATGTGTTTTGGAACTCCCTCCTAAAGCTACACGATACCTTGCCAGCTTGGAGCTGATTTTCTGTTCCAGTTGCCTTTTCCTGGTTTTTCTTTCAAGGAGCTCCTTCTTCTTCAGCCTCAGCTCGTTGTCTCTGAGCTCGAGATGCCGGTTTGTGTCCCGCAAGACCACCAATCCCGACTCCACTGCTTCCAGTTTTCTATTAATTTCCTATGGAATTTTCAAAAATTGTTTATAAAACCTTTAAAGTTAAAGTCTTAAAACCCTAGTTGACATTTCAGTAACTAAACCACATGAACCAACCTTTAGCTGTTCTTCCAAGTGTCTTCTTTGCTCTAGATCCACAGTAACAGTGAGGAACTGGGCTACTTTCAGGGACGTATTACTAGAAATAACTTTATTTGAATAGAAAGAAGTTTTTAACACATACTTTTCTTCTGCTGTATAAATTTGTTTTAATCGAGTTTCTTGTATTACCTGTAATGTAAAGCAGGAATCCATAAACATCTAATAAAAAGTATAATATATGCTTTAAAGGACTAAAGAATTAAGAACAAAACCCAGGAGCATTCTAGTAGAGCAATACCGCCTTAATACAATCTATCCAACATCTCTAAAATGTGGTTAATGTATCTTAGGTAACTGTTTCGGAGAAGCATACTTTCAGAGTGATGAGAAAGCTAACTAAGCAGTGATAAGGCTGTGCTTCCACTTCACTCGGATATCTCTCCCAAGGACCTGTAGTTTGGTAGTTTTCCTAAGAGCCACTAAGAGCCCAGAGCCCAGTGGTTTACAATTTCCTCCCCTTTGCTGCATTGTTCAAAGGTACATAATCTCAGACTTACTTTTTCCATGTTTACAATACTAGATGAAAATACTTTTCATAGAGTTCAAAGAGTTTTTATTTTGACCTTTGTTTTTAAATCATTTTTCTTGATTTACACAAGTTTTACAAATCAAAACATTCTAAGCACCATATCATTAGATCTGATTGTCTACTATCAATAGGCTGTTGTGATTCCCACCCCACCCCCCAGTCACTGAAGCTTAATAATCAATACTATTAAGATTTGTTCTACTGCCACACACCTTTAATCCTAGCACTTGAGAGGCAGAGGCAGGCGGATTTCTGAGTTCGAGGCCAGCCTGGTCTACAGAGTGAGTTCCAGGACAGCCAGGGCTACACAGAGAGACTCTGTCTCAAAAAAAAAAGATTTGCTTTACCAGAGAAACTCCTTGTTTAAATGAAGAGATAAGACCCTTGTACTGGCTGGTTTTGGGTGCCAACTTGACACAGGCTTTAGTTATCACAGAGAAGGGAGCTTCAGTTGGGGAAATGCCTCCATGAGATCCAGCTGTGGGGCATTTTCTCAATTAGTGATCAAGGGCCCCCTGTGGGTGTTGCCATCCCTGGGCTAGAAGTCTTGGGCTCTATAAGAGAGCAGGCTGAGCAAGCCAGAACAAGCAAGCCAGCAAGGAACATCCCTTCATGGCCTCTGCGTCAGCTCCTGCTTCCTGACCTGCTTGAGTTCCAGTCCTGACTTCCTCTGATGATCAACAGCAATGGAAGTAAGCTGAATGAACCCTTTCCTCCCCAATTTGCTTCTTGGTCAAGATGCTTTGTGCAGGAATAGAAACCCTGACTAAGACAACCCTTTAAGCATAATTAATATATAGAGTATAAACTGGCATCCTAAATCTTGAGTAATTTGAAATAAAAAGAATTCTCATGAGAATAAGTTTTAATTGGGATTTGAACTGACACAAAATAGCGAGGGAAGGCATTCCTAGCAAAAATGACATTTCAAGTTAAGGAAGCCAACATGTTGACAATGAAACCAAGAGTTTAAAAAACTAAACAAGCAGCCCAAGCTAGGTGTGTGCTGCCCAAGTGTAACCCCAGCATTTGAGAAGCTGAGTTAGAAGAGGAAGGAATTCAAGACCAGGCTCAGCTACACAGTAAGCTCAAGAAGCCTGGTCTCATAAAACCAAACAACAAAACCCCCACATACTGTCCCCCGCCGCTACCCAACCCTCCCTCCCAGCCCCCTTCCCAAGCTGGTTCTAAGAGAGATTTGGTCTGTCCCTGCTTGCAAAAAAAACTTAAGGATGTTCCCCCCC
>JADRCD010247168.1:22358-32994 GCA_019843815.1 Montemys delectorum | reverse complement strand
TGTGCACATTGGTATGTGAATGAAGACCAGAACCATCAGACAGACACTGGATCTGGAGTTACAGATGGTTGTGAGTCACCTGATGTGGCTTTAGGAATCAAACCCAGGTCACCTGGAAGAACAGCAAGCAGTCTTAATCCTGAGTCATCTCTGTACCATCTCCATTCTCTTATCCTAGTTTCCTTTTGAAGATCCGCCTTCTCCCTGTTGAGTCCAGGCCCACTTGGTACTCTCCCCTTAAGACAACTGTCTGTCTGCTGATCTGGCATGTCTCACACAATGGAAGCTGGGCACGTGCTTCTGCAGTCTGTCCCATCACCGTCCTGTATCTTAACCCTTCCACCACTCCATGTCACGGTGACATCTTGGACCACTTGGAAGCTTTGCCTGCTTTAAATGGCACCAGGCTTTACAGCTCATTCCCCCACTTAAGCTGACTGTCCCTGGCAAGATTTTGGGTCTCCAAATGTCACTTTCCCAGCCAAGGTGCTTAGGTCCTATAGTGAAAAGAAAGCAGATTTTGTCTGTTTGTTTGTTTGTTTGTTTTTGGAGATGGAAAGGAACATCTCCCAAAAACTTGTCCTCTGACTCCTGACATTGGCCTGTAGCATACATACTTTTCCCATCATGCATAGACACAGTAACAACCAATACATTTAAAACATACAGTTTCTCCACTGACTATAGAAAACTCTAATGAGTTCTTGACTCATTTCAAAAAAAAAAAAAAAAAAAAAAAAAAAGGTTATAAGTAGATCCTTAGCTGGGCTGTGGTAGTACACGCCTTTAATCCTAGCACTCAGGAGGCAGAGGCAGGCGGATCTTTATGAGTTTGAAGCCAGCCTTGTCTACAGAGTAAGTCCCAGGATAGCCATGGCTACATAGAGAGATCCTGGTTCAAAAGACCAAACCAACCAAACAAACAGACAAATAAAATAAATAATAAACAAGCAAATAAATAAATGTAGATTTTTAAAAAATGAGTAACAGGAGGAAAAAGCCACTGCAGAATTAGACTCTAGTTTTGAGTCAGTACAAAGGGAAGTAAAGCTAAAAATGAGAGAGGGGTTTATTCCCCAGTACTGTAAACGTCCAGCTGCAAGCATTGACTGCCTAGAGCCCTCTTTTGAGAAGGATCCTGAAGCAAGTCTGAGGTAAGCAGGAAGTACCCTCACAACCAATTAATGACCTCAGAGCATGACCAGGGGATGACAGCAAGTGAGACACATGTCAGCCATGTTGGGGTCATTGGCACTTCAGAGTTCAAATCTGGACTCATACCTTGGGTCGGTGTTTAATGTTCTGAGGTTAACACTCATTGCTTGCTAAAAGAGGGAAGGCAGCACCTCTAACAGAGTAGGAATGCTTCCATCAAATGAGGTGATTTTGCAAAGGCCCAGTGGTATGCCTCACCTTGTACAGGATAACAGGAGCCTTCATGATACCAGTTCGTCAGCCCTGAAAATACTCCTCCGGCTTAAAGGTTTGTTCATGTTAGTTTTATACCCTCTGTTAAAATCCATAAACCTGATCTCAGTGTAGGAGGAGCTAGGTAGCCATCGGTGGATGATCAATACTGTGTTTCTGCCTGCCGATCTCCACCTCAATAGCACACCACTGGCAAGCAATGGGGAAGCTAAGTAGCTCCACACTAAATTCTTAGCTTCCCTAAAATAAGTGAAGGCTGAGTCACCCCTTTATTCCCAGGCTCCTCTGGAAGCTGAAGAGGATGTCACTGTCCAGAAATAGCCTTCACATTCCAACGATAAACTGGTTCAACAAAGGATGCAAGGTCTCCAGCACAAGTGGGTGAAGATACTACTGTGGGTGTCAGTCCGCTGAAAATGATTCCAGAGGTTATCAGTGGAAGCTTAAGTGAACCACTGTTCGGGATAAATGGGAGCCACCACATGAGTCTTCTGGAATGTTAACAGCTTTGGAAGTGGTGGGTAGCAGGGACTAGGAAAGTTCACACCTTGTCCTGTCACACAGCAGTCTTTGAGAAATTACATATCTCCAGGACTCCCCCACCACGAATGGGACCAAGTATCAGTTTCTGCCTCGAACACTACTTGACTCTACTGCCTTATTTCCCAGCAGGCTCTAGCCATAATCGGCTTCAGGACACTGTGGACACTCTTCTGTTCCATCCCACACCTATTGACTTTGTCCACTCTCCTCCTTTGGCCTGCTAGGGGACTTGTGAATCTCTGTGACTCTGTGGCATAGGCATCAGGACAGAAGAACAAGGCAGGGCACCAGGGAGGTCCATTGGAATAGTGGGCAGCTGGTACAGAGAGGGAAGAGTATGGGCTCTGAATGGAGCCCTGCCAGGCTGAGGCAAACCTCCTCTCAGCTGTGCCTGGAGCCCCAGTGGGGATTAGTACCTGCCCTGTGCACTCATTCCCCAGCATGATGAAAGTGGGAGAATTTTGTCAACTAGGGACAACTGTGACCCTATGGGGAACATTTCATTCATTATTTATGGTAAGTAAGAGCAGTCCAAGTTACTAAAGAAAATGCAGATGGCAGAGGTACAGGTGGCTGAGTTCTTGTTCCGAGTTCCACTGAGGTAGTTTACCGCATGTCTCACTGCTTTTAGCCAGTGTGTGTGGGGGGAGGGAGGATGTTTAATATTGGTCACATGGTGGTGTAAAATGCTGTCCTGCTTTCTCCTTTCAGACAAAAGACAGAGGGCCCAGGGATGCTGAAGGTTCTGGAACTCAAAGGAAGTCACGTGTGAAAGCAGGACAGAGGGCTGGGGTGAATGGCTCCTTCTGTACGTGCTCCTGACGTCACTTCCCTTGGGGACAAGTTTCCACTGTACAAGCTGAGTAGGATGCAGGATGCCTGGCAATGGCAGGGATCCAGGGACAAGTTGTGTCGTATCCTCAAAGTCTTCACTTCTAGCTCCTCAGAAGGCAACTTACCCAGTCTTTATAGAGGAAGCAAGTCAAACTTATGTCACTAGGGCAGGCTCTCAAAATGACTGGTGTCCTGATACGGAGGGGAAACGTGGACCCAGAGAAGGGAGATGGTACCAAGACACATACTGAATGAAGATAGCTCTCTGTGCATCAAGGAGAGAAGACTGGGGGGAAGTCCTTCCTCACAGCCCTCAGAAGAGACCAAGCCTCTTTAACCACCTCCTGCTGTACTCATTAATTTCAGACTTCCAGTCTGCAGAACTCTCTGATAATAAATTTCAGGCAAGGGAAAAAAGACAGGAAATTAGTTTGAACTGCTGTTGCTTCCTCCTCATCCTCTTCTACTTCCTTTTCCTCTTCATCCTCCTCCTCCTCCTCCTCCTCCTCCTCTTCTTCCTCTTCTTCCTCCTCTTCTTCTTTTCCTATGCTTTCCCTGCCCAGTCCCCCATCAGTCCTGGAAAACTCTTTCACACACATGCAGCGAGCAGTAGGAACCTTGTATAGCTGGTGCCCCAGCAGCAACTCAGCTAGGGCCGTAGAGACCCTCCATCCGAAGACTATTCACATCCGGCAACTCAACATAGCTATGCTCCAAGGGCAATACCAATTCAGCTGGTATCCTTTGCCCAACCCCAACCTACAGCTTCAGAGTTCTTCCTCATTCACATACAAGATGAAAAGTCTTTGACACCCAGGTTCCAGGAGTCATCCTTTTTGAGAAATCTGTACACTTTTGTGGGGTGTTATGGAAATAAAAAAAAAAAAAACTACAACAAATTCAAGATTTAAATCTTAGATTTTTTTGAGTATGGATATGTGTTGGGGAGTACATACATGTAAGTGCAGGTGCCTACAGGGGTCACAGACATTTGGTTCCCCGGAGCTGGAGTGATAGCAGGTCACGAGATGCCCAACATGATGCTAGGATTTGAACTCAGATTGTCTGCAAGAGTTGTAAGAGCTCTTAAATGCTGAGCCATCTTTCCAGTATCCCTTATCCTCACCAAGGTTGAGAGGAACAAATGATTAGTGCTGAGAGTTCACGCTTAAAGGAATGAATTCCTGATGATAGAAAAATGGGGAATGCAATTGGACGGGCAATCCTTACATAGCACATCATCAAAGGAGGGTATTTTTGATGTTTGTTTTTTGAGGTAGGGTCTTATGTATCCCGGGCTGGTCTCTAACTTACTATGTAGCCAAGGATGACCTTGAACTTCTGATTCCCCTACCTCCACCTCGCAAAACTTGGGATTTCAGATATTGTCCACCATGCCTGGTTTTTGTAGTACTCCGGATTAATCGCTGGGCTTTGTGCAAGCTAGCTAAACACTCAAGCAACTGAATTGTATCTCCAGCCCATCAAAACGGGTTATTTTATCATTCATGGGACACTTGGCAATGACCAAGATTATCACAATGAGGAGAAGGGAGACCAGGAGATGCTACTAGATGTCAAATGATGCATGAGACACAGCAGAGACTGGACTGAAAAGCTAACGGTGCCACAGAAGAGAAAACCTGAACTTCATGGTAGGTTTCTCATTCTCCATGTAGCGGGCAACAAGCAGCCCAAGAAGAGAGCATTGGGGTCAGGACCTGGAAGCAGAACCTACAATGCAAACAATTTGATTGCCCACACTGCTGTCTCTAGCATGGTCACATGTCTTTAGCCCAAAGCCTGTGATTATTATGGTTTTTGAACATGATTTCACAATATGGTTGTCTCTCCAAATCTTGGGCAATTTGAAAATATTACAGAAACACCAAAGGCCCTGGGGAAGTGTCCAGGCTGAAGGATTCCAAATGGTGGCTGACCTTTCTGAATAAGGCATGGAAGGAAGGGCAAAGGAAACACCTGATGCTTTAGGGAGGCCCAACATGGGTCAGCTACCCCTGGCCATCAGCAGCTTTCATGGGGACACCCCCCCACGTTATTGGCAATTCAGAGTTGTGGCTTGATGGGTCCCAGGGTATGACAGACTCTGAGGAAACGGCCTGGTTGGCTGGAGACCACCTTTCCTTGGCTTCTTCCTCAGACACAGAAAACACAGCTGGTGCATGCTCTGACCTCTACTCTAACACCTCATCCTGAAAGTTCTCCAGAAGAGAAAAAGTTAGCATTCTAGCAAATTCTATGGAATATAGGAAATTCATCTGGAAAATCTGCAGTGCTTTCCCCCTTCTGTCCTCTGATCTTATCGGTAGAAAAAGAATGTTTTAAAGTATATTGACACTTTCAGATGGGCATACTTCTACCCTAAGGGATCACATTATCTGATTTTCTAAAGTCAACAAGACTTTGGGCTTAGGTGGCGAGGACTTCCGTGGGTGGGGGGATTCACACACCAGCTCTTCAGTATGTTATTATGTCTCTTCTTATGGTGCCCAAAACCGGTCTCTACACTGCCACAGCAAGAACTTTACATCCTCAGCCATCTCCCTGGTCCCTTTTAATTTCTAATTTAACTAAAAGCTTTTTACAGCCTTTACCGCGGATTAGCAAAGTTTTCCTCTCAACAGAGTAAATAGTTTAGGCCTTAGATGCCTTTTGAACTCTGCTACGACCCCACTAGTAGATAATATTCACTAGTAGATAATAAAATTTGAATTTCATTACATTTTTATGTGTTATGAAATATTTCTACATTTTTTTGTAGTCATTCCTAATTTTTGTTTGTGGAGTCATTTAAAGTGGTGTGAGCCAGACGTTTGAAGGGGGGCTGCTGAACAGCTCTGGCACGTGGGATATGGTTCGCCATCTCCTGTTCTAAATCAAAAATTGCATTTTGGGGTTGGGGGTGGGGTGGAGAAATGGGTTACGAGCACTAGCTGCTCTTCCAAAAGACCTGCTGGGTTCAGTTTCCTACCAACCACACGGGTGGCTTACAACTGTCGGTAATGCCAGTCCCAAGGAACTGATGCCCTCCCCTGGCTTTCACAGGCACCAGGTGTGCAAGTGGTTCACAGACATACATGCAGAAAATAACCACTCACTTATGTAAAATAAAATAAAACAAAAATAATTTTATATACTATAAGGACAGTGGGCTCCTGTGTTGTTTTAATTATCATAATTTGTTGTTCACTGCAGCTTGCTGTGTAGAAGAGATCTCCCTCTTATCTCCTAAGGCATCATAATGGAATAGGTGAGCAAAAGATCAAGATAAAAAAAATCAACTATATCAGTTATTGTGCCATCACTGCAGCAAAAAAAACCCAACTAAAGCATCTTCAGGCAGGAAGGGTTTATTGGGGCTTCCAGTTCCAAGGCACACAGTCCACATGACCAGAGGGATGCTGGCAGGAGAGTGAGGTGGCAGTGAAAAATAAACTCTGGTATTCAGCCAGCTTCCTTCTCTTATTCATCCCAGGACCCCTGGCCATGGAATGGTGGCATCAACCATTAGGGTGTGGCTTCCTACCTCAGTTAACAAAATCTAGAAACACCCAACCCTCAACAGACAGTCCTAGAGGTTTATCTCCTTCCACATTCTGTCAAATTGATGATCAATATGATTCATCAAACCCATTATCATAACATCATCTGAGAATCTAAATCAAATGGGGTGATGGCAAGCGCTGTGTGATCCTTGCACTGTGCACTAGGAAGCGCCGTCTCGCCTCAGAGGATAAGATCTGTGGACTGGTGACAGCTAATTTTAATGTTTTTATGGGGTGCTAAAGGCTCACGTTTCTTTGATATTTTAAATTTATTTCATGTATATGAGGGTTTTGCATATGTATGTATACACATACACACATACACACACACACACACACACACACACACACACACCACATCACATGTATGCCTGGTATCTGCAGAAGCCAGAGGACACTGGATCCTCTGGAACTGGAGTGAGGCAGCTATGACTAGGTGCTGGGACCCAAATATAGGTCTTCTTCGAGAGCAGCAATTGTTCTTAACTGCTGAGCCATCTTTCCAGCCCTGACATTTCACTGCTGTTTTAAAATCAGTATGGCCAATTTTCTCCTTTAGCTTTTGCAGTTTTGTGGTATTTAGATGTCGAGCCAGAGAAGAGGAACCGAGGAGACTGAAGCAAGGCAGTGATTTACTGACTTCTCCATCCACTTGTCCTCCCCACTCAGTTATACATCAGACCATTTCTTGTTCCTTTCTGAAAGGACATGACTGGTTTCTCATGGAACATGTATTTCTGGTTGGTGATGGTGGTTTTGATTTTCTGCAATGCCGAGAACTGACTACATAGTGAATGTTTCACATGCTAGATGGCTACTCTAGCACTGTGCTTGGGCCCCATTCCTTCTTATGTTTGTTTGTTTGTTTGTTTTAAGATAAGTGTTCACTATGTAGTTCAGGCTGGCCTTGAACTCTTGATTTTCTTGCATCTGCCTTTCAAGTGCTGGGATTAAAGGTTGTGCCACCATGCACAACTTCACAAAGCAATTCTTGAAAGTACGTATTAACCTTCTGAGGAGGCACACATATCTCCCTCTAACACATGTCCTATGGCCTTGCAAATCAGCTATTTAAAAGTTAAAACCATAGTCCAGGGAGATAACTCAGTGCCACCAAGCCTAATGACCTTTTTTTTTTTTCATCCCAAAACTCATATGATGAAAAGAAAAAACTGATTCCCACATGTTGACCTCTGACCTACACACACACACACACACACACACACACACACACAGAGAGAGAGAGAGAGAGAGAGAGAGAGAGAGAGAGAGAGAGAGAGAGAGAGACACCATAGTGAGAATTTTGGTTTCTTAACAAAGAATCTAGCTATGTTATATGAATACGTTTTGTTTTAACCCCAGGTGTGAGATAGGAGCTGCTTCAGATTGTCCACAGCAGCTGACTATGATTTGTTTCGTGCTTTGGCAGGAGCCTGACTCTGCCAGCTGAAGATAGTTTACATTTGGAATTCTGGGGGACTGTGAGAGGACATAAAAATGCCAACGCCCAGAGAGGCTGATGCTGGTTCCTGCCGTTGTGTTTCCTGGATTGCTGGTTGGCGATATCCTGACAAGATTGAATTCGCTCCTAGGAATGCCTCTACTCAGCAGGAAGTAGTCTAAAGAGATCTACGCCCCCCTTTCTCCTCGAACCTTCTTTCTTACCTACCTAGTGTTGGGTTGGACAGGATTGGGGTGGAGAAAGCTGGTAGATATAAGAACCCAATAAATAGCCCAAAGTACGGTTACAACACACACTAATTAAATAAATAAAACCAAAGAGTTCTCCTTTGCTTTCCTGACAGAAACACAGACAGGGTGGATTTTAAACCTGTTTGCGAAGATGACCCTTATGTGAAGGAGTTGAGCTTGCCAAAAGACAAACACAAGTAGTCCCATTAAGAGTGAACTTCACACAAACACCTGTTCCTATAAGTGCATCCGGGCAAACAGCTCCGCACCCTCTGGCTTAAAGTGCTAAAAGCAGGCATGCTAAGAGCTAGCCGAAGGGGGACATGCTTACAAGGGAGATGCAAACATCTGTCACACAAGCCTGGGGAGTGGCGTTCACACAACTTAGATTCCCACCAAGACAGAAAGCCTGACTCCCTGTTTCAGCCAGCAGGACTAGGTTTAATCAACGTGAGCTCTCCATGCAGGGAGAAGGTGGGATAAAGTGCTCTAGATGTCAGCATTAACAACAACGCCTCCTAGGGAGGTAATATCCTACCCTGATTGTTCTGGTGACCACAGAAATTTATATCATACTAAATTCAGACATAAAAAAACTGATGTCACTTTTTGCTCTCTGTTTGTTAAATTCTCCTTTTAAGAAGGATTACAGTTGAATTTCTTACTGAGAATTCCGGTTTGCCCCGGCATGCTGGAGGAGGGCCTGATTCCAGGAGGAGCCTTGACTCTGAGCCCAGCCTGGGTGTTGTTGTTGTTTTGCTGTTTGTTTTAACAATGCACAGATCCCAAAGGGCCCTTGAGTCCGTGACAAATGGGCCTCTTGCTGGCGCATCTCACCAATCTTCAAACAAACATAAATGTATTTATATCTCACTTAGATCTGAGCTGTAATACCCCTCCAACACTCATCTCATACACGATTGCTTTAGGATTAAATAAAATGTACTCTGAAAGGCATAAGTAGAAAATTTATGGCACAGGATGGAGCTGAGGGAGAATGAGCTGGGGGGGGGGGGGCGAGGCAGCGAAGCTAATTAGGTCCATTTTTAAATCTACTTATATTTGGTTTAAATGATTGTGAATAGTTAGACAGTGACAGATCTTTCCCAAAAGTTCTCTTGTAAAGGCAGAGGATTCTAGGCTTGAATCCCATAAATCTGTCACCTGGAGGTAGGAGTGACTATTCCTGTCCCCAGGAACCTGTTCTTTCTCCTTTACTATGGTCTCCAGGGCTCAGTCACACTAATTAGTTCCTGCGCATAACTGGGGTTTACCCTAATGTGAATTATTCCACACAGTACTTACTACTCAGATAACCTGAAAGTCTGGCAAACTCACCTAACCTCCTCCAGAAGCAGCTATAGCATAGAATGGCCACCCTTTGCTTAATTTTTGAACCTCCTGCATACCTGTCTCTAAAAGGGAAGATGACCAACTGAATAACAATGGCCCCCATAGGATCATATATTTGAATATTTGGTCCCCAGTTGGTAGAACTGTTTGGGAAGGATTAGGAGGTGTGGCCTTGTTGGAGGAGGTGTGTCACTGGGGATCTACTTTGAGACTGCAAAACCCACAGTATTTCCAGTTAGCTCTCACTTTCTGATTCATGGTTGTGCCTCAAGATGTAAGCTCTCAGCTACTGCTCCAGCACTATGCCTGCTCACCTGCTGCCATGCTCCCCACCGTGGTGGACAATGGTCACGGACTCACCCTCCGAACTGTAAGCCCCCAATAAACTGTTTCCTCTGGAAGTTGCTTTGGTCATTGGTGTCTTAGGTCGGTAATAGAAAAGTAACTAAGACACCCACTTAAAATGGTCCCTTCACTGGCTCAGGCTGCTTGCAGCTTTGGCTTAGGGAAAAGAAGAGAGCTATGGCTACCCAGAGACCGTCAGGAGCATCTAAGCAAGAAAGGTGATAACTGAGGGATAGAAGTCACTTTCAGCTTGGCCTCTTCTCTGTGTCTTCATTTCCTTTATCAGATCCGATGTGGAACTGATGTATTTCATTCTCTGTGTTAATGAGGCTGGGGGAAGAATGTGTGTAGTGGTTCTGTATTCAGCCTCCAGGATGGTCTCTCATCTGGACCACACTTATCTGACTATTGTTAGGATGATGGAGATCTGAGGTTTCACTTGATTCCTAGCACTAGGTTTTGAACACGCATGTGCAGACTTCAATGGCCATGAACTCAATGTCTCACCCCAGCAGAGATGGCAACTGTTACCATGCCAGGGAAGCCGCGTGCTTGACTCCACAGCACTCAGTCAAGAGCCACGTCTCTCAAACCCCAGCTTCAGTCTCTTGTCACTTACAGAACCCACATGGTATCCCGGCCACCCAAAGCCTGAAGCTCTTGCGGGTGTTTCTTGGCCTCGATGTTGTCCACTCAGTCAAGAGCCACGTCTCTCAAACCCCAGCTTCAGTCTCTTGTCACTTACAGAACCCACATGGTATCCCGGCCACCTAAAGCCTGAAGCTCTTGCGGGTGTTTCTTGGCCTCGATGTTGTCCAAATCAAATCCAGAAGAAGAAGAAGAAGAAGAAGAAGGAGGAGGAGGAGGAGGAGGAG
>JADRCD010247168.1:12150-22258 GCA_019843815.1 Montemys delectorum | reverse complement strand
AAGAAGAAGAAGAAGAAGAAAGAATGATAAAAGAAAAGAGAAAGAAAAAAATGCCCCTGTGTTGTGATCATAAAAAGAGAAAGAGCTATAAGAATATGTTCAGGCAGGGTGTGGAGGATGGGGGTGCCTTGGTGGGCCTCGGTGGGCTATGACCACATGGATAGAGGGGGGATGGTAATGGAGAGAGAGGGGGAGCAAGGGGGCTAGAGGCAAGGGAGAGAAGCAGGAGTAAGAGAGAGAGGAGGGGGCAAGTAGCCCCTTTTATAGGGCCAGGCCTACCTGGCCGTTGCCAGGTAACCATGGGGAGGCAGCAGCCAGGTATCTGTGGGGATTGAATTTATACAGAATGCTAACCCTGCCTTTGCCCATGGAGTTAAAATTTCAAGCATACATTTTCCTCTTAAGGGTAACATTTTTTTTGGTAACCCTCAAAGTTTTACATTTCAGCCCTGAACTTAAAAATAAAAAGGATACTTAGATGATTGGTTATAATTTATCAGAGTAGGGGTTTGGAGAGAGCAATCCCACTACCTAGAATAGTAAATAAGGGAACAGGGTTTTTTTTGAGGGGGAAGGGAAACTGGGAAAAGAGATACCATTTGAAATGTAAATAAAGAAAACATCCAATAAAAAATTCAATCCCTTTAAAAGAAAGAAAGACTATTTAATTTTCCAGAAACAAAAACAAAACAAACAAACAAACAAACAAACAAAAAACGGTGGAGAGGAGGCAGGTTTTACAAATGCCTTGAAGAGATTTGGTCAAAAGCCCTCAGGGTAATGACATCATCTGCAGTGGGGGCGTGAGAAGCAGAAAGCCTGCTCTGAGGGCTGGCCCTAGGCCTTTCATCCAGACTTTAATCTTGGGACTCAAATGGCTTCTCTTTTTGCTTCCATGTTAGGCAATGGGAAGGTGATGGCCTCCCTGTCTCTCTAGCTTATGAGGTACTTGAGGCACCGAAACTTAAGGCCAGGCAAACCCAAAGCATTTTTAATCCACGTCCAAGCACTATGCAAGTAGGTTATTCTCTTTTCTCCATGTCTTTCAATCTTGTGCTTGTGTGTGTGTGTGTGTGTGTGTATGTGTGTGTGCTCACACATGTATGTGTGTTCACAGTGAGTGCATGTATATGTGTGTGTATATGCATGTGAGTATGTGTGTGCATATGTGTGTATATATGTGTGTGTATGAATATGTATGTGTGAAAATGTGTGAATGTGTGTGTATGTGAGGGTGTGTGTATGTGTGAGTGTGTGTGTATGTGACAGGGTGTGTAATGTGTATGAGTGCATGTGTATGTGAGGAAGTGTGTAATATATGTGAGTGTGTGTGAGTGTGTGTATATGTGTGAGTGTGTATGTGTGAGAATGTGTGAGTATGTGTGTATGAGTGTGTATGTGAGTGTGTGTATTGTATGTGAGCCTGGGTATGTGTGAGGATGTATGTGTATATGTATGTGTATTGTAAGTGTGTATATATGTGAGGAATGTGTTATGTGCGTGGATGTGTATATATATGTGTGTGTATGTATATGTGTTTGTGAGCATTGTGAGCATTGTGAGTGTGTCAGTGTATGTGTGTGTGTAAGTGATGGCCAAGGATAACTTTGGCTGTTGTTCTCCAGGTTCTATAACTTGTTTTTGAGACAGAGTTCTTCATTGGTCTGGGGCTCACTAACTAGGTAAGTCTGGCTGGACAGTGATCCCCAGAGATTTACCTGTCTCTGCATCCTCAGTGCTGGGATTACAAGTCTCACCACATCCATCTTTTTCTTTTTCTTTTTTAAATAGGTTCTAGGGATGAAATTCAGGTCCTTGTGTGTGAGAAAGGTGCCATATGAACCAAGCCATCTCTCCAGCCTCTGCCACTCTTTGTTCATCTGTGTTCAATAATCTCCTTATGAACATTTTAACTCAACATGGGACTGCTGGAAAATGCAGAGGTAATCATTAACCCAGGACATGTGCAGCTCAGACATGCACTGACCCACAGCAACTTCTACTGCACGGGCTTTTCCTGTCTGAGGTAGGACTCGGCTGCATGACATCCCCAAGCTCAGAGCATGCCTGAGAGACCTTTTCTCCACCCAGTGCTCTGTGCTGTGTAGCCTATCACCCACAGTCCGCCCTTGTTCTCGTAGACTCCATGCAGCACAGTGTAGCTTCTGTGCTTTGTGTTATACAACAAATAGAGACTGGGTGAGTCTGAGTTCTCCCAGAAATGAAGAACTGGCTCAGACAATGGATGCTACAAATAGGGACGTCTGGGTAACACACTTGGGGGAATAAACTCCTTTTGGATACACCAATGACAAGCCGTTCTTGTGTGCATGCATGCAGGCGGAGGAGAATCCTTAACTACTAGTAAGTAATCACACATCAACTGCTCCTCACCCTGGCCTCTCATGAAAGTCACAGGTGATGCAGCTGAAGGTGATCCCGTGAGGTTTGGTTAGCAATGAGCTATCTGCACCTATAGATAACATCATCACATCATGGACTTCTCTATAAGCCTTCACCCTGGTGCTGGTGAAAATATAGCTAGTTATTATGTGTGGTTTACACCTGTGTGTGTGTGTGTGTGTGTGTGTGTGTGTGGCACAAGTGCTCACTTGTGAGAAAAGTTGACTTGAGATACGCTCTCTCACTCACTACCTTATTTTTTGAGGAAGGGTCTCTTCACTGAACCAGAAGCTCTCCTTCCCAGCTGGTCAGTATGCACCAGAGATGCATCTCTGCTGACCCCACCCCCTGCACTGGCCCGTTCCACCATGCCTGGTTCTTATGTGTGGGTCAGGTATCCTAACACAGGTCCTGGCATTGGTGTGATAGATGTTTTACCCACTGAGTTATAAAATCTCCAGCCCTAGAAGTCTCCTTTACTGCATTTCTTGGCTTCACTGAGTTGCCCTCAGAAA
The DNA here is from genome assembly GCA_019843815.1 of Montemys delectorum. NCBI lineage: Eukaryota > Metazoa > Chordata > Mammalia > Rodentia > Muridae > Montemys > Montemys delectorum. Next base: position 19,340 of record JADRCD010247168.1, on the reverse strand, counting down.
GCTTCCTCAAAGGAATTTTATAGTGTATAGTTTGGGTCAGCCCAACCCACTCAGCATCAGTAAAACCCACCCAACCCTCTTAGCCAATCACAGCTCCTTGAAAACCCTCACAGCCTGTTCAGATAATCTAGACAAACCCTCCCCAGCCACTCATCTAATCCCAAGCAAATTCTCCTAGAAGTTGTCTTCAAATGATTAACAGACAGAAGTTTCACTCTATTTAAGTAGAACCAAGCAAGTACTCAAGGTAAACTATAACTTTCTCCCATAAGTCCTTAAACTCTAGAGGCCAACTCAGGACCTGATGAATCACTAAGTTCTGATGAACCACTAAGTTCCATTCCCAGAAAAGACCTCCTGTTGGCCAGCTACCTGATGTACATATGTGGATGCAGATGTATGTGCCTGTTCCATCTGCAGGCTTGGCGGTCTTAGGTTCTTGCTCCATGGGACTGAATTTGTGTCTGCTTATTTAAACTCTTAAGCAAGCCATGAAGAGCATAGGGCACTGATGAAGACTTGGACCATCATCTTTCTTTACTATTGATCTCCAGCTTTAGCAATGGTTTTCAAAGTGTGTTCCCCAGAGCAGCAGCTGCAGCTGGAAACAGCTGGGAACTTGCTAGAGAAGCAAATTCTCCTGTTGCCTTCCCAAGTCTACTCATTCAGACTCTGGGAGTGGGGAGCAACAGCTTGTGCTTTAAGGAATTGATCCTAAGGGGAATGCGAGTCACTTCTATATTGCATGAGTATGCATGCACATGTGCACACGTGCACACAGAGAGAGAGAGAGAGAGAGAGAGAGAGAGAGAGCGGAGAGAAGAGAGAGAGAGAGAGAGAGAGAGAGAGAGTGAGAGAGAGAGAGAGAGAAAGAGACTATCAAATGTTTGTCACTGCTGTTCTAAGAGCTGCTGCCAGCAGTGTCTCTCTGTAACCGAGGCTGATAAATCAGGATCATCTCAAGCATTCTGATGTGAGGTAGACTCAGATTTGCATATCCGACAACGTGTCAGATTTGCATATCTTGGGTAAATATTCTTCAAGATTCTTCTGTAATGACAGGGTCTTTGAGGTTCTGTTGATTTGAAAGCAGCTCCACACCCACTTGTGAACATCCTGATTTACAATCCTATCCATGACTGCAAGGGACTCAACCTGCTATCAAAACTATTACAAAGGGGTGTTTGTTTGTTTGTCTGTTTGTTTTGGTTTTGGTTTTGGTTTTTAAGAATCCAAACATTTGGATATCAAACTCATAAATCCTTAGGGAAAATACAATCTGACTTTGCAACCTTATGAATAACCTGGGAGAATGCCCTGAGGACTACTTTGCGGTCTCTGTATGCATGAAATCCTGCTAAGCCAGTGCACATAGAAAACAAACTGTAAAGGTCAAAGCTCCACCCATCCAAAGGTCACAAAATGCCCGACTGTTGACCAAAAGGAATTGCATGTGACCACAAATCTTTTCAGTCTTTAAACTCATTCATACTCTTCATTTAAATTGGAGAGCCTTTGTTTAAAAACTAGACGCCTGGCTTCTCTTGAAGATGAGTTGCTGTATAACATAGAAGTCCTGTTCTCACACAGCACAAATCACCTGCATCCTCACTGCTCAGTGGCATCTGCTTCGTAGGCCCCAGCTTTCCATTCAGTGTCCCTGATTATACACACTTGCTCCAGTGTATCCTTGTTGGGGCTGTAGAGACGGTTTAGTGGGTAAAAGCATGGGCTGATGAGCCTGAGAACCTGAGTCTGAATTCCAGAACATGCACAAAAAGCCAGGCCAGGCCTCACACAGGCCCTGGTACTGCAGGAAGCAGAGACAGGAGGATCTGGAAGCTTGCTGACCTCCAGCCTAGCTCTAAGTTCTGTAAGAGACCCTGTCTCAAAGGAATAAAGTAGAGCAGGTCACCCAGTGTCCTCCTCCAGCCATTGGGTACCCCAAGCCCCACTCTCCACACCCCCCCACACACAGGAACTTCATTACTCTTGTCAGCCTACACTGAAAACTCCAAGCAGATAGTATGTTCATCCAGAATTTCCTAATTTGGTAGGAACGTTGAGGTTGACAGAACTGTCCCTTTGTGTCTCTTTTCTATTTCAAGTGAGTTCCGAGCTATTTATTTACTGTAAATAGAAACTTCTGGGCATGTTCACTGGATGCCTGCTCTGAGTGTGTCTCAGGAAATTTTCCAGATCACCCTGACAGCAACTCCACGACCAGGCGTCTCTCCTCATCCCCATCTCACAGACCAGGAAACCCTCCTGGACAAGGGCATCATGCAGATACTAATGAAAAGACTAGAGCCCGAGCCCAGAACCCATGCGTGTAACTACCCTCCCAGATTGTGCAAGGCCCTGGCAGCCTTTAAGAACCCTGTCTTATGCATCATGCCCGTTTGTCATCTCAGCCTGAGTCGTGTCACATAAGGTCATGAGTGACCTTACTGTGTTCAACAACCCCTCAAAGCAATCAGAGGTGAAATGGGAATAGCTCAAAGGACCAGTAGCAGTGGTCCCCAATGTACTTGATAGGCCCTCTAGAAGAGCAGGTGTGTTCCACTGAGCCCTGGCTTTCTTGTAGACATTGGTCACTCATAACCCATAACTCCCACTGCTTGGTTTATTACAAAATGACTTTTTAAAAAGTGCTAAGTCCTCTGCTTCTCACAGAACTTTAGAGTTTGGGGGAACAGTTGCTCTTTGTCCTCAGAGGCTCAAGGCCTGAAGTTCTCAGACACAAACAACTGTCCATAGAGTTCTGTGACCCTTATGCATGCTTATGTAAGGCTCCCGTGGCACCTTGGGACCTGTAATGACCCTGAGAGGTCCCAAGGTAACTCCTATTCACTGGGCAGCCTTGCAAATTCAAGCCAGGACAAACTTTTCCTCTCTACAATATCCTTACTAAATGGTTTCTTGGACCTTTACGTGGAGTCTCAACGTCACACTGAGATGGAAGGAGATAACAGATATCCAAGATTCTTAATTCCCTAGTTCTTTGTCAACTCTCCACCAATGACACAGGTCCACAGGGACGTGTATGTGATGGTTCCCACAAGAATCAGTGTTTGTTACTAAAAGGCTTAACTTTGGGTCTCTAAAACCTCTGGATCCCTGACTTGGGGTGTTGGGGTGAGTTGTATGTAAGTATAACAAGGGCTTTTATGCAGTTCAAGCAAACCAACCTAGGTGGCATGGGTCAATCCCAGGACGTTAGCCTCCTGGGGCCCTCGGCCCTCATTTAACTTAAACCTCCGTGACTTATTGAAAAAGAAAAGAAATAAAAAAAAATGAAGCTAAGGAAAAAGCAACAGGTATTTTCTCTAGGCCTACTCAGGACAAGGAATGGGGTCAGGTGGAAGCCATCAACTTCTTGGGAGAAAAGATGGTGATGGGATAGGAGGACAGGAGAGTGGAAAGAAAGAGAGAAACCTCAGTGTGTGTGTGTGTGTGTGTGTGTGTGTGTGTGTGTGTGTGTGTGTGAGAGAGAGAGAGAGAGAGAGAGAGAGAGAGAGAGAGCGGCCTGGAGGGAGCTGGGTGGGGGGAGAGAAAGAGAACTTAAGCAAGATCTCAGAAGGTCCTGATTCTATAAAAGCTTATCCAAGCCCATGTACCTCCAAGCTCACCACTCTCCTCCCACCCAGGAAGATCCAGGCAGGATATGCTACTGACACAGAAAGACACTAGGCAGCAGGAGAGACCAGGGCTTCCTCAAGCTCTTCCAAATCTTGCTGTGTGGGTCTGGATGCTCAAGTGTGCAGTGGAGACACTGAGACTCGCCTCCACATGTCTGAATGGAAGCAACGCGTAGACCATTTGTGAATTGTGAGGTTCTGTGCAATTGCGAAGGGAGATTTTTGTCATTCCACAGAGTGCGTTCCTAATACACGTGGAAACTCTACACAGGGAAGTGTGGGTTCGATTAGCATTCTGTATTTCAGCACACACTGACACAGTCATGTTGGGCCCTTTTTTCATGGGGCCCTTGGGGCTGTTACCCAAGGAAAACTATCTCCCCCTTGGATACGGAAACATCACAACACTCTCCCCCAAAGTTGGCTTGCACTGAGACTGAGCAGCTTCCCCAAGAGAATGCTACTCTCTGGGTTAGAATTTATACTGGGTGTTTCCATGCCCTGAACCCAAGCTTGCAAGAGTCTCCGAAGGACTTACATCCCTGGTTTACTCAAGTTTCTCCAATGCCATGCAACAAGTCTGTTGCTGTCTCAGGCTCACACTGAGGGTGTAGACCACCTGCACAGTGCCCTCCTGAGAAAAGATGAGGTACTGCAGCGACCTTAGGGGGCAGTTCATGGCCTGTTCTTTGGGTTGAAACCCCGATTTTAATATCTAATGTTCCAATAGTTTTCTTTCTGACTTGGCCACCTCTAAAATGGTACAGGAGGGTAATGTCTACTCTGTGAGCTTCTTGGTAGAGTTAAATGAGATGGTGTATTTTTAAAAGGATTTCATGAGGGCTGGAAAGATGAGTTGGCAGTTAAGAGTCCTTTCTGTTGTTGGAGAGGACCCAGGTTCAGTTTTCAGCACCTACATCAGGCAGTACACATCACTAGCAACTCCAGTTTCAAGAGACTCAGCTATCTCTGGACTCCTCAGGCACCTTCACACATGTTGCACATAGACTCACACCTATTCACAGAAATAAAAATAAATAAAAATGTAAAAGAAGTTTGTAGGGGCTGGGAAGACAGCTCAGTGGGTAAGGTACACTGGCTCTGCCTAGAGCCCTGAGTTCAGATTCCCAGCACCCATGTAAAAAGTCAGTCATGGGGGCACATGTCTATACTCCTGTGCTAGAGGGCAGAGACAGGCAGATCTCAGAGGCTGGCTAGCCAGTCTAGTAAACTTAGGGAGCTCTCGGTTCTATGAAATGCTCTGCTTCAGAAAGACAAATGGAAGACAAGAAAGAGACATCTAACATCCACCTCTGATCTCTACAATATACACAAAGACAAAGACAAGTGCATCTACACACACTCACACACATGCACACAGATAACACACACACACACAGACACACACACATATATATATATGCACATGCACACATACAATAAACACACATACATATGCACATAGATAAGAAATATGTACACACACAAGCACAAGGTACCGCATACATGCATATACATACACAGGTATACACACACAACATACATTCACATGCATACAGATAACATACAAATGCACACACATAACACATATATACACACATGTGCACAGATAGCACACATGTACACATACCACACACACATGTACACATACCACACACACATGTATACATACCACACACGTACATATACCATACACATGTATACTCATGATGCACACATACATATCCACATAGAGAACACACATCTACACACACAACACATATTCACATGCATACAGATAACACACATGACACATACATACATACATACCCAGATAATACACACGGGTATACACAAAACATACACATACATACAGATAACACACAAATGAATAGACAACACACACACTTGTATACACAGGTACACACAGAAAACACACATGTACACACAGCACACACATGTACACACAGCACACACATGCACACATACACACACATGACACACACATATGCATTCACACAGATAACACATACATGTGTACACACACCAGTCTTTCACCAGGTTCATGCTGCCAACTGACTTCACTTCTTGCTTTTGCCTTTTCCTTTCTTACATAACTTGTTCCACATAGATAATAAGCAAACAAAATAAACAAATGTTCATGGTCATTGGGAAGGTTATGCTATTAGCTTCAATGTTACTTCACGCACCCTCCAAACCTTGTTCAAGTGACTGCTCTTGGGGTCAGGGGTGGGGTTGTTGCTCCACATGCCTTCAGGCTGGTCTCCATGTCTCACACGTGAAGTCATGGGCACTGTTCTACTTGTTTCATTCACAATAATTGTTCACATGCTCTCCCAATTCATCCCTGACTACGAGCAACTTCATGTTTAATCGAGGCCAGCACCTAACCCAGGGCTTGTTAAAAGCACAATGGCGATTGTTGATTTCCTTCCCCTCACTCACTCACATTGCCAGGAGCATTTGTTGGTTCTAAGGGTACAGAGAGCTGTGTGGCTATTCCTAGAGATGAAAGGGCCAAGGAGGAGAAAAGACACTTGCCAAGGATGGAGTTGCTCTTCTTTTGACAGAACACAAGAACCCTCTCATCTCATTGCCCAGTCTCAGGCCTCACTAAGCAGATTCAGTTGAGGCACCGTACCCAGTCAGTAATCCACGCTGGGTGATTCCCACAGATGATCATGTGGCAGATATCCTGGGTGACCTGGGTGGCACCTGACCTTTCAAACACTAAGCTTGGGGCTGGGAGTGGAGGCACACATTTTTAATCCCAGAACTCCAGAAACTCTGATAGGCGGGTCTCTGTGAATTCAAGGTCAGTCTGGTCTACATAGGATGTTCTAGATCAGACAGGGCTACAAAATGAGACACCCACCGCCCTTTAAAATTAAGCATCCAAGGGCAAGACCTTACTGCTGGTTGTTGGCAGCACTGGTAATACCCAGGGGAGACACTCCACAGAAACCTGCTGAATGAGCAGATGAATGGGCCCTCAGGTCCCAACCGTGGCTGTAGAGGAAGTGATTTCAGAGTTGAAATGGAAAACAGAGCTGCCCCATACCTTTTCAGCAGTATAGACAAGAGCTGAGGCCTCTGAATGGACATCACTTCATGGCAAATATAGGCCAAAGTGCTTCACTTCCCTAGTCTTCAAAAGCAGAGATAAACTCCTGGACCCATTTATAGAGAAAAAACCTGAGGCTCAGACTCAAGACTGAGTAAGACCCAGGAACCCAAGTAAGTAAAGATGTGAAGAATTATTCTCTTCCCTTTTATCTCCAGAGGGACCTCAGGCATGTTAAGCTCTGGGGAAAGATTGTGAGTGTCTCAGAACCCCCCTGAGAATTCTGGGAAAGGGGCCAAGAGAGGCAAAGTTTGCTGAATCTGGAAAGTGTGTGGACTAAGCCAAAATGTGGCATAAAATAATGTACTGATTGTAGCCACAAGTCTACCATTGCTGTTCTCTGCTGTCTCTTCTCTCTCTCTCTCTCTCTCTCTCTCTCTCTCTCTCTCTCTCTCTCATACACACACACACACACACACACACAC
>JADRCD010247168.1:0-12050 GCA_019843815.1 Montemys delectorum | reverse complement strand
CACACACACACACACACACTCATAGTGATAACACTCTAGAAAAATTTCCCCAACAGATGTTGATTCCCCAACAACTCCTCAAATCCACAGGATGAACTCAGTCCCACAAGTAAACAGGCATGGGTTGGTGTTTACCTTCTTATCCGCTCAAGAGAACACTGAGGGCCCCCTTAGATCATTCTCGAAAACCACCTTGGCTGTGGCTGAGATTACTCAAGCCTACTTGGAAGGGGTGGCTCCAGTGTTAGCTACTATTGGCACTGTGCTCAAAAAGTGAGTCTTTTCATGGAGTCAGCTGTCCCTCAGGCATGCAGGGACATTGGTCATGCAGAGGCAGAAAATGCGACAACTGTTGCAAACGGTCATCAGCAGCTCATGGGAGAGCTTGAGTGTTCTCTGGAGCAGACACTTGTCAACAGTTGAAGCAGCCCTTTATCCAGTGACACAAAACACCCACCAGCTCCATGGCACCATTCGGAGCAAATTCAAGACAGACAGCCGTACTGCCTTGACATTGACTTTAGAATCCATGAGCCACTTCATAACCATTAAAATGTGCACACACTGCGTGGAAAGTGAAGAAAAGAACAAACAGCCTCCTTGAGTCCAAGGATCAAGTTCAAAGACAGCCTCAGAAGCCAAGCTCTGCACAGCTCTGTACGCACAGCTCTCTCCCTGTGGCATAATCAGAAGAGTTTGAAAAAGGGGGTCTCCGAGCTACTGAATCTGCATCAAATATCTCTAAAATGAGAAAGGCCTGCATGCACTTTGCCAATGAAGACTCCACTGTCCAAAGGCATTCGAAAACGTTTTCATGCATCCGCCGCTTCCAAACATTACACAGTATTTCTCCCACAAATTTATGTGTTTCCAGGGAACTCTTGGAGCACAGGGGAAAAAGTACTTAGGTGAAAGAATGTCTGCAGATTCTTTTGTGCCAACATTCTAGCAGACCTCCTTTAATTTGCCATTATTTCATAGAGCGCCAGTAACCATTCCCTCATCCGCAGAGGAAATATATAATCCAGCTGTGGTGGCTCCAGTGAAAACCACATCTGTGGAACACTGGCAGAACCAGCAAGGCCTCTCTGCCTGAAGCAGTGTCAGACAGCGCTTGTCCGAACCCAAGATGCACATGGTACAGTACTCTGAAAGTGCAGGACTTTGCCAAAGCCAGATGCTCCTTTGTATGCTGAACCAACAGTTTTCAGATAATCCACACCCATGAGAAAAGAGCCTCTCCTGAAATATTACTTCCAGTCTCCAGCTGTCAGACGCCCCCTGCCCTCTCTAGGGTGGTGGCCTGTGCCAGACCCCTTGTTAATGTCAAACAGAGGAAGAAAATGGGCACTCCTGGATTCTGGGGGACGTTCTACCAAGCAGCTGGCTGGATGGATAGCTGGCGAGGAAGAGTAAAATAGCCACCATGGGTCACCACTCTTTCCCTTCTCTGGAGTTGGAAGGCAACGTGTTTAAGGGCACTGGGTAATAATATTCCAGGAGTCCCAGCAACACACTACACACCACACCACACACACACACACACACACACACACACACACACACACACACACTCCCCCCACCCCCTGTTTAGTCTATCTCTAAAGCGCGCGGCAGCAAGCATCTTATTTCTAAGCCAATTTTCCATGTTCAAATCTTTCTAGTCCCAAGTGTGCCCCCACGGGGTTTTAGTCTACAGACATATAAAGGCAAAAGGCAGCGTCGCCAAGCCTGGACAGACTTTCACCCCAGCACAGGGCCTGAAGCTACCAGGCTGGCATGTCCCTGGCCCTGAGCCCACAGGTCCCCGTCCACCCCAGACAATAGAGCAAGAAAATGAAATGAAAAGTGGACTTACTGCTATGGCTTGCAGTCTCTCCTTGTGCAATTCCGCCTCTGCCATCCTGGAGAAGGGCACACGGGCAGGGGAAGAAGGAAGAAAAACAAAACACACGCTGTAGTCACCCAAGGAGATAAAAGGGCACCCGTGGGGGACTCAACTCGACCCCGGGGGACAGCCTAAGGGAGCGTGGGGTCTGCTCCTGGAGGGGGGGGGGCGGGCAAAGCTGCGCACGGCTGGCTCAAAGCTCAGCCTCCGTCTCCACTGGCGCGGCCGCCTGGCTGCGCCCCAGCGCCACCGCGAACTGCAAGATCCCAGTCTCAACCGCCACCGCCACCACCGGCCGCGCCAGCCGGGGACGTGGGCCGCCGGCAGCCTCCGGGAGAGCGCGCTCGTCCGCGCTAGGTCCCCGCCCTGACGTCTCCGCGCCTTGCTCCGCCCCTGGGGTGTGGGGGACCCGTGGCTGCCGCCGTCGCTCGCGAGTGGGGCACCTGGGGCGCTTGTGATTAGCGAGCTGGCGGGTTGGGGGGCGCACAGCTGGTGCGCCTTGGTGGCCGCGCGCGCTGCGCTCAGGGTCTAGACAAGACCAGGCGGCGCCTCTGATCTGAGCAGAGATGCCAGCAGAAGGAGCCTTTGGCAGAACTCAGGGCCCCAGCACGTGTCCTTACTTGCCGGCTACGGCCACCCAGCATCCCCAGTGCCTTCTAGCTGGCTCCAGATGCTTGGGTTCCACGTGGGGACATTTCCTACAGATAAATGCTGTCTTGCCCACGTGCTTCAGATGGTAGGACCGTCAAGGGCAGGGTTTATCACCAGATAGGCCACTCTTCTGGTGATACACCAACAGCTCAGAGTTTGAAGCTCTGGGTGTCTTCCTGGGCAACTAAATCACTCTGAGCCTCAGTTTCCTTATCTGAAAAAAGTAAAGAATTGCAAATAACCTGGCAGAGACATCCTTAAAAATGCTTGTGGCTAGGAGCCTAGGGGGATAGCTCAGTGGGTGGCTAAAGCACTTAAGCATAAGGATTAAAGTTTATATTCCCAGAACCCACATAAACGTGGGAGCCCCTGTAATATGAGGGAAGCCCATAAGCTTCGGGTCAGGCACTAAACTCTAAGCTCCTCTGATGACAGGGATGTGATGATAGCACAGGCCCCCAAGAAAAGACATGCTGACAAGAAATAGTCCTTTCCCATATAGCTATGTATAAAATAGGCACCAAAAGGAGTGATGGGTGATGGAGGCTGGGAATTGTCAAGTACTCCCCTAGCCTGTATTGAGTCAGTCTTGGGTCGGATTCTTGGGAGTCAGGGTGGGGGTAGGAATGATGGTGCCGAAGAAGGTGAATGTACTTAAACTCACCAAACTGTATATTTAAAAATAGTTCAAACAGCTGGGCAGTGGTAGCGCACGCCTTTAATCTCAGCACTTGGGAGGCAGAGGCAGGCGGATTTCTGAGTTCGAAGCCACCCTGGTCTACAGAGTGAGTTCCAGGACAGCCAGGGCTACACAGAGAAACCCTGTCTGGGGGAAAAAACTTTCTTAAAAAAAAAAAATGGTTCAAACAGCAAATTGTATACTGTGTATATTTAACACCAATTAGTTTTCACAAAGGGGGATGGAAGTGGAGATGAGGAAGGAAAGCACCCTCAGTGACTCTTCAGGGACCATCATTTGTAAAGCAGAACAACTAGGATCGGGACACGATGCTCAGTCATCTAGACCTTGCTAGTCACAGCTGAAGAGCTGAGAGTAGCCAAGATGGGAAATCAAAGCCAGGGAGAGAGTCAGCCAAGGACATGGATGAAGTAGAAGATTCGAAGAGCAGAAGGGAAAACTGGGGGGGGGGGGGGCTTACTCTACAAACCCCAGCATGGAGGACGGGAAGTTGCATGGGGTCATATGCTTCTGTGTGGTTCAGGACCAAGTAGGCTGCGAAGAAGCCATAGGTGTCAGGGGTGAGGAGCGGGAGAGCAGTCACCCCAGAGCAGGGGTTGCTTAGGAGGCATAAGAAACGATACAAGGTGGAAAGTGTGCTGGAGTATCAACTACCTTTTCCAGATCTTAGAAAGTGCAGAAGGGACAGGTAGGCAGTCATTAGAGAGGAGGATTTTTAGATTAGAAAGGATATAGAGTGCTGGGCTATCAAGTCTAATATTTTAGGCAGGGTGGTCTCAGGCTGGGCCAGAGGGCATTCTTGTTAGCCTCCCTCCCCAACTGGAAAGGAGGAAGAATGCAGCAGAGAATGAGGGAGGAATGGGGAGGGACAGGAAGAAATTTTGAGTTGGAATTCTGTAGAGTAGCTGGGGAGCTTTGCCTTAGTTGTCCTGGTAACTAAGTGTCTGACGCTGATGGAACTGGAAGGTGGTATCTGAATGCTTGAAATGATTTAGAAAGGAACTCTGGGCAATGGGGAACCCTAAAATATGGATTCTGGAATTGGATTGCTCTAGTTAAGAGCAGTGATGGCTCTTCCAGGGGGCCCCATATCCATCCAACTCCCGGAACCCACATGGCAGCTCACACCTGTCTGAGACTCCAGTCCCAGGGGATCTGATGCTCTCTTCAGTCCTCTGTGAGCACTGCACACATATGGTGCCCAGATATATATGAAGACAAGTTTATTTAAAAAAACATTGGACCTTAGACAAGCATCTGCATTAGGATTCTACGACCACATGCACAGAATTAAATCTCTCTGTGGCAAGCTGAGAACTATAGACAGACTTAGAGTCATTTTGTTAATGAAATTTACAGGACCAAAGACTCATGACCAATGGTGCATGCTTCCTCGGTGGTTTTAAACCACCCAAGACCCACTACTCCATGACTATGCTCGCCCAGAGCTGAGGATTGTCCAAGCAGGGACATCAAAAAGTCAAAGAGGGGCGGAAGTTAGGATGCCTGACACTGGATTCAGGCCAGTTAGGACGTGAGGCACACACAGGTTATTTTTAGCTTCCCAACGGTGAACCCTTTCCAATCTTTGGGGAGGGTTCCCACATTTAAACCATGTGAGAAGCAAGCAACAGCTCATCACAGAAGTGGGGAAATGCCAGACACCTGCTTCCACAGATCTCCCGGAAGCTACTCGAGGCCTGAAATCTGAATTTAACCAAACACATGCACCTACCAAGAAGTCTGAAGACAGCATTTTTGATAATTTTTCAGGCTGGTAGCTTATTTTTGGCCTTGTCCATGACCTAAGCCTCTTCTATAGATTCCTCAACTATTCTTCAAGATACCAAATGCAGTGCGAGTGCCTTTCTTTTCTTTGTTTGTCAACCAGAATGCAGTTCAGTTGCTTGTAACCAAAGACCCCTAGTAAAACAAAAGACATGTGGACTGGGTGCCTGAGGCTCAGCCAACAAGCAGAAGGAGACTGTTTCCTCTCCCAGCACTGTTCCCTTCCAATCTAAATTCTAGCATTTGGAAACCATTGAACCTATCATAAACACAGACATTTATAATCCAATTATCTCTATTTTTTTAAACAGGGTCTCATGGAGCCTAGTCTAGCCTCAAACCCACGATGTAGCTGTGGATGGCCTTGAGTCACTTACCCTTAGGCTTCCCTGTCTCTGCTGATAAGATTCCAGGCACACACCACCATGCCTGGAGTGTGGGATGTTAGGGATCCAGCATTGCGCAGGCTAGGCAAACACCCCACCAAGTAAGCTACACCCCAACATACGTTCACATTGTAGCTAGTCAACTCTCGGTAATTAAGTGATTGTGCGATGTTACAGAGGTTTGACAGTCCAGGGCCACAGCTATATTACCTACTATCTTCCAAACATTTAAAATTTGGTATTATGTGTTATGGTGGTGCATCATCTGTGTCACGAATCAGTAGCTCTTGTGGGGATATCAAGGTGTGCTGTATAGCATGACCCAGGTGGTGGCATGGTTTCTTTGATAGATGTGGCACTGTAAAAGCATCACACAGAGTGAATACAGAATGGTAGATATGCGAAATAAATGTTTTGCTGATAGAAGTTTTAGGAATCTATTTTAGGACAGGAATCTTTTGGGGATTGCAAATGAGCACAGACTATTTTCCCTGTGGGGAAAACAGGAGCTTGATAAGCCAAGAGAAATGACTTCCCAAAGCCCATCCTTTCAGAAAAAGTCAATGTCCTGTTGGGGAGTAGTGTGAAATGTATTAGCAACTTGAAGGTTTCCTTACACGAAGGTGATTCAAAGGGCATGCCAGCATCTCCTGAGACATTTGCCTTGACTCTCTTTTAAATGAGATCATTTAAGACTATCTGGTCATTTAAAGCATATGTGATATGTAGAACAGGGATGTGGAACGGCAAAGGGGGTACAAGAACAGAACGAGTGTGTGCACAATGAAAGTACCTTACACAAATGCACGGACATGTCATCATTAAGCCTCTTCATATAATTAGCTTATATTACCCTTGAAAGTACATAATGGCTACACAGAATCCAAAGGACGAAAACCATACTTGGTATCCCCTTGGCTCCTATGGTTATCAGTGCTTTGATGGGCCTTCAAGAAGGATGTGCTGTTTTATTCTGTGGAATCAAATGACAGAAATCCATAGGGGGTTTCCGTGGAGCAAGAAGACAGAGAAAAGTCAAAGTTCAGCATACCAGAGTGTAAGAGAATGTAGGCTGGAGCTACTTCCGTACAGTCAGAGACCAAGGACTCTGTGCAGCAGATTTAATGGAAGACATGGCGAGGCATGAACATCGGTATCTAGTCAGCTGCTTCCTTTTCTACTGGTTGGCTTTCAAGAGCACTTTCATTTGACTGATGTGAGTTGCTAGAGCGAACGAGGTGGCATAAAGACAGTAAACATGAATTAGTGCTGGATGTTTAAGAATCGCTCACAATGTTCCTTACTCCAATGTGTTTGCAGACAATATTGTACTATTTGTAAGTTGGCTCAGAGTTGTCTTGCTAATAAAAGCCTTGGAAAGTGGAATTAGGAAGTAGGAGGTGGGCATGATATATAATAGACATGAGTTGTAAAGATAAGTTGGAATCCTGGGTATCTTATAAGGATGCTGTGAGAAATAGGATAACAGATGTCAAGGGCTACTATTGGTGCTCCAGATGTGGTGGGTCTTAAGGACTCCACCTAATCCTTGCTATAGTCAAAGGCCCAGAGACCAGATTGATACATAACTTTAATGCATTTTAAATGAAAAGAGGTGATCTATCAATAGTCTTTATTTTGTTTTATGTATATGAGGTTTTGTATGCATGCATGCCCATGTACCACATGAGGGCATGTATCTTCAGAGGCTGGAAAAAAGACATCAGAATCTCTGAAACTGAATGGTAGTGAGCTATCACGTGAATGTCGAGAACCAAATGCAAGTTCTCAGAAAGAGTTGAAAGTGCTCTTAACCAATAAGCCATCTTTCAAGCTCCAGAAATTTCTTTACGGGATTCTCCTTCTAATGGTTAATATATACCTAGCGTCATCTTTTGGGATCAGTTAATTTAATAAATCTATATAAGAAGATACTTTAAATTTTTTTCCTGCCTCTACCTTCTGAATGGGCATACAAGTGTGTGATACCGACCGACCCTCTTTTTACATGGTGATGATGACTGAACCCAGGGCATTAACCATGCTAGGCGAGCATCCTACCAACTGAGTTAGAGTGGCCAGCCCTGGAAGAGAATTCTTAAGTGGTGATAGACTAAGCCCTAGGAGAAAATGGGCAAATAGTTATTTCTGGGTATTTTGAGAAAGAGCCCATGCCTGTGTAGTAAAAATGCACAGCTGTAGAGCTGATTCCAGGTTTAAGGGTGAATTAGTTACAAACTAGAAAGATCTCTGGAAAGGTCAGGTCTGCCCTAGCCTGGTGATCTGATGCCACTAGACACAGTTGGGTCACTGGCTTCACAGAGAGCTTAGAAGCCAGTCCAGTTTGTCCTAGCACAATGCCCATGATGTGCCCTGTCAGCATGGAATCCCTTTTTGTATCGTGATTATCGACACTTTCATTATTAGCCATGATTCCATAATGCCCCGCACATTCTACAAGTCAGCACTGCTGACCCGGGGAGAGATTTCCTGCAGGGTTGGCAGCGGGGAGATGTGGCCTGCTGTTACAGTTCTGTCTGATCCAATGGCTGGGGAAGCAAGAGTGAACATGGGAATAACCAAACCTCTGCACCCACCAGCAACAGAGACTGTCCCCTCTTGGTGCCCATTTCATTCAGAGAAGTCAACCAGACAGTCTCACAAGTCACTCCTTACTGATGCACTCCTTACCACAGCCCCCTGGACAAGTTTTCTTTCCCCAGAGCAGCCTGGAGTAGAAAGATGTGAGACAGAAGCTCAAATCCAGACCCTCATGCTAACTGCCGCTGAGTATGACCACATACCAGCCACTTCCCTGCTCTAGACATCAGGGATGGGTTCTTTGTTTGTAGACTTGGAATAGGGCTAGCCAGTTAACCTACCTGCTTCTTGCTAGTATTGTAGGATAAAGGACCAGAATGAAAGATTAAGATTCCAAAGTCAGTGGCCCAGTTAGCTTTCTATGCTGTGAAAAAATACCATGACACACAAAGGAGCTTGGGGGACCAAGGGATTTATTTCATTGAAGACTTCCATGAAGGGCCCACCATGAAGGGAAGTCTGGGCAGGAACTTAAATAGGGTGGAACTAGAGGCAGGAACTGAAAGAGAGATTGTAGATGATTGCTAGTTACTGGCTGGGCTCCCATAGCTTGCTCATCTTGCTTTCTTATAGTACCCAGGGCCTTCTACCCAGGAATGGATCTGCCTCCATCAGGCTAGACCCTGCCATATCAATCACTGGCCAAAAAATGTCCCCATAGACTTGCTTACAGGCAATTTGATGGAGGCGTGTTTTTTTTTTTTTTTTTTTTTTTTTTTTTTTTTTTTTTCAGTTTAAGTCCCCGTTTCCCAAATGACTCTAGCTTGTGTCAAATTGACAAAAGTACTAACCAGCACAGTTAGTGACTTGGGGATATGATGACTACCAGAAGCATATTCATGTGATTGCCTAGGCTCAGTCCAGTAGGATAAAAGCCTGTGCCTTCACATAAGTCAAAAAGGTGCTTTGAGCTCTGGATAGGTAGGTCTCTAAGAGAACTGAACCAGGAAAGGGAAATTATCATGGGCATCTGGGGCTGTCTTTGACTCCTAGATGACCCCTAAGTCATATGTAACTAAAGACAAATAGCCCTACATCCTGGTCTCTGCATTCAGTTAGCCTAAGGAGATGCATAAAAGGCTATAGTGGTCCAAGGATGCGATTAGAGAAACAGAGAAAGGCAGGGAAAGAAACAGAAAATCTTGACTGTGTTTTGGGCCCGTTGTGTGCATGCCAAGCCTATATTTGAATGCTATTTGGCATGCACTTGCTTCCACGTGTTCTTCTTTCTGCATTCATTCAAGGGCTAAATTTATCCCACTAGAGGGGAAGGCATACTTGAGGAGGTGGGGAGAAAAAGTTGTAGACACAAAGGCAGCTGCCTGTTGGGGAGCCAGAAGCACCAGGGAGCTCCCTGGAAAAAGGCAGGGAGCCAGCACTCCGAGGGAACCTTCCCCACACCCTGAGCACAGGTCCCAAGTTGACCTGACAATGGAAGGCATCTGCGCTCTTCCCTTCTAGGAGATGTATGAGCAGGAGCCAGACTCCAGATCAGGAGAAAGCAATTCCCAGACTCCCCGTGAATTCCCAAGTCTGACCCAGCCCTTCAGGAGATGGAGATCCTGCAGCTCTCCAGGCCTCTCCTGGGACAGCAGTGTCTGTCTCCAAGCTTGCTGATGAAGAGTTGATCTCGCTCTCCCTGTTGGAAGTACCACTGCAGTTGTTTGAGGAGCAGCTTAGTAGGATGGGTGCACGGAAGGAGAATGCCAAGTCCTGCCGTCAGGGAAGACTAGAATGTATTACTGGGTAGAAGGCGGCTGAGCCATGTTGGAGCTGGGGAGCCGTTTGTGGTTGTTTTGTGCTTTCCCTTCTGTGCATCCTGTTCCCCACTTTGCTCTCTTACTTCCTTACCTCTCACTCACCCCAAAGCCATCTTCTGCTATAGCATCTTTGCAAATGGACAGGATGAGTCATTGAAACAGTAGCTTTCCCAGTGACCAGAGTGTTCTCTGATGGGGCTTCAGCCTTTCCCAGAGAGCAGGTAGTGGCTTTCTGTCTGAACTCTGCCTCCCATATTTTGTGAGACATCTTTCTCTTTGTTAAGATAAGTGAGGGCAGGGTCCCCAAGACTCCCCTTTGTTTTAACCTCAACTAAGCCACCAAGGCCTCTTGCCAGAGTTTCCCCCCCATATTTGGTCTGCAGTACCCTCTCCTCCTCCCCAGAGAACTTGACACCTTCTTCATCTGTTTGTAGCACTCCAAATTTGGTGCTTTCTCATACCATGAGCTATGCCTGGAATGCAGCCTCCCCCTCCTTCTTCTAATTTCCCAAGTCTCCTCTTGTTAACTTCACAGAGTTCCCGAAATCCCACCCACTCAGGGTATGTCTGTCTGTCCCTTAGGAAGAAGTCGTTATCCCCGCCTAATTCCTAACATAACATGCCACTGGCAAACTCATGGCTCTGCTTGTCATCCCTTCTTAACCCCAAGAACCATAAAGTCACAGCTTTGAAGGAGATCCTGTCAGGATCTTGTCCTACAAGCCACTGTGATGGTTGTTTGTAAATAAGGAAGCTATTTAAGCTGGGAGGAGCCATAGATTAGACAAACCTGGTTGGGGAGAGGAGAGGAGAGGAGAGGAGAGGAGAGGAGAGAGAGAGAGAGAGAGAGAGAGAGAGAGAGAGAGAGAGAGAGAGAGAGAGAGCAGTAGAGGGGACGTTTGCATGCCACAAAAATGTATGTGGAGCTCAGAGGACAACTCAGCAGAGACAGTCTTGTTCTCTCACTTCACATGGGTTCCAAGACGGGTTCACATGGGTTCCATGATCCAGAATCAAGTGTCCTACCCACTGAGTCATCTCATGCGCCTCTCTCTCTCTCTCTCTCTCTCTCTCTCCTCTCTCTGCCTCCCTTCGGTCTTTCTCTGTGTGTGTCTTTCTCCTTTCTTTTGATTAAACAATTTTCTTTTAACTCTCTATCCAAAAGACTACTTCTAAGCTTTAAGTCAGGAACAGGTAGGGCTGGATCTCACTAAGACTATTGGGAATGACAAGCTCCTTTCCCAGATGCAGGCAGCACTTCAAGCATAATTTCTAGAGTTTCAGGAACTCTCTGAGTCCTTTGAAGCACACTTCTAGAAGACCCAGGGACTCCTGGTTTAAGCAGCTAACAAACAAACAAGAATCTCTTCTCCAGAACTTAGACTATTAGAGGACAAGGATGGTGGTGGAATCACTAAGAACCTGGATGCTCACCTTGGTCATTCACTCAGAATGATGAGGAACACCTGCTCAGCAGGTAGCCTAATCCGGCCAATGGGGGCCGGGCTGCCCACTCATTGTCTGTGTTCTAAGTGAATCCTTGGCCCCAGTAACAGCCTCTGGCAGAGAAAGACAAGACAGTGGGGGAAAGCCAGCAAACTCCCTCCCTGGGAAGGCTTGCCTCCACTGACCTCCTCCCAACCCAAGCTTCCTAACACCCAATGCCCACCCAGCCTTGGGTCCTCTAGCCTTGGGTCCTCTAGCCTTGGGTCCTCCAGCCTTGGGTCCTCCAGCCTTGGGTCCTCTGCAGCTTCTCAAAGCAGGGAAAACTTCTCTCTCTCTCTCTTACCTCCTAAGATTAGCCTGGAACTGTTTTCTGTTCTAAGTGGAAACAAAAATAAAACAAAAAGAGAGCTCATTTAAATAAAACCCAGGGCAGCCTTGACGCGGTAATCATACGGTTTGTCCATATCTCTCTCAAGCAGTGTTAGGTTCCGCTTCATTAAGCACCATTACGAAGAGCTTCCAACACTCAAGATCCCCTTTCCAAAGGTCTGCCCAGCTTTCTCCCCCAACTGCTGTTGGGGAAAGTTCCAGTTGGGAACTTCCAGCCAAAATCCAAAGCTTGATTCAAAATCACTGGGCTCTCAAAACCTTGGGCTTCCAAGAAAAACAGTCTGTCACTGAATTAAAGGCACTGTTAGCTTGGTTGAAGCCAAAACAAATGTAGCATTAATAAAAGGACAGCAGTCTTCCAAGGTGGTGACCTAATAAGGCAGGCGACAATAAGTATCTGGCTTCAAAACCCCAGCCCTCACCAACCTCAGAGCAGCAGA
>JADRCD010247167.1:22369-32993 GCA_019843815.1 Montemys delectorum | reverse complement strand
TGTGCACATTGGTATGTGAATGAAGACCAGAACCATCAGACAGACACTGGATCTGGAGTTACAGATGGTTGTGAGTCACCTGATGTGGCTTTAGGAATCAAACCCAGGTCACCTGGAAGAACAGCAAGCAGTCTTAATCCTGAGCTATCTCTGTACCATCTCCATTCTCTTATCCCAGTTTCCTTTTGAAGATCCACCTTCTCCCTGTTGAGTCCAGGCCCACTTGGTACTCTCCCCTTAAGACAACTGTCTGTCTGCTGATCTGGCATGTCTCACACAATGGAAGCTGGGCATGTGCTTCTGCAGTCTGTCCCATCACCGTCCTGTATCTTAACCCTTCTACCACTCCATGTCACGGTGACATCTTGGACCACTTGGAAGCTTTGCCTGCTTTAAATGGCACCAGGCTTTACAGCTCATTCCCCTACTTAAGCTGACTGTCCCTGGCAAGATTTTGGGTCTCCAAATGTCACTTTCCCAGCCAAGGTGCTTAGGTCCTATAGTGAAAAGAAAGCAGATTTTGTTTGTTTGTTTGTTTGTTTGTTTGTTTTTGGAGATGGAAAGGAACATCTCCCAAAAACTTGTCCTCTGACCCCTGACATTGGCCTGTGGCATACATACTTTTCCCATCATGCATAGACACAGTAACAATCAATAAATTTAAAACATATAGTTTCTCCACTGACTATAGAAAACTCTAATGTGTTCTTGACTCATTTCAAAAAAAAAGGTTATAAGTAGATCCTTAGCTTGGCTGTGGTAGTACATGCCTTTAATCCCAGCACTCAGGAGGCAGAGGCAGGCGGATCTTTATGAGTTTGAAGCCAGCCTTGTCTACAGAGTGAGTCCCAGGATAGCCATGGCTACATAGAGAGATCCTGGTTCAAAAGACCAAACCAACCAAACAAACAGACAAATAAAATAAATAATAAACAAGCAAATAAATAAATGTAGATTTTTAAAAAATGAGTAACAGGAGGAAAAAGCCACTGCAGAATTAGACTCTAGTTTTGAGTCAGTACAAAGGGAAGTAAAGCTAAAAATGAGAGAGGGGTTTATTCCCCAGTACTGTAAACGTCCAGCTGCAAGCATTGACTGCCTTGAGCCCTCTTTTGAGAAGGATCCTGAAGCAAGTCTGAGGTAAGCAGGAAGTACCCTCACAACCAATTAATGACCTCAGAGCATGACCAGGGGATGACAGCAAGTGAGACACATGTCAGCCATGTTGGGGTCATTGGCACTTCAGAGTTCAAATCTGGACTCATACCTTGGGTCGGTGTTTAATGTTCTGAGGTTAACACTCATTGCTTGCTAAAAGAGGGAAGGCAGCACCTCTAACAGAGTAGGAATGCTTCCATCAAGTGAGGTGGTTTTGCAAAGGCCCAGTGGTATGCCTCACCTTGTACAGGATAACAGGAGCCTTCATGATACCAGTTCGTCAGCCCTGAAAATACTCCTCCGGCTTAAAGGTTTGTTCATGTTAGTTTTATACCCTCTGTTAAAATCCATAAACCTGGTCTCAGTGTAGGAGGAGCTAGGTAGCCATTGGTGGATGATCAATACTGTGTTTCTGCCTGCCGATCTCCACCTCAATAGCACACCACTGGCAAGCAATGGGGAAGCTAAGTAGCTCCAGACTAAATTCTTAGCTTCCCTAAAATAAGTGAAGGCTGAGTCACCCCTTTATTCCCAGGCTCCTCTGGAAGCTGAAGAGGATGTCACTGTCCAGAAATAGCCTTCACATTCCAACGATAAACTGGTTCAACAAAGGATGCAAGGTCTCCAGCACAAGTGGGTGAAGATACTACTGTGGGTGTCAGTCCGCTGAAAATGATTCCAGAGGTTATCAGTGGAAGCTTAAGTGAACCACTGTTCGGGATAAATGGGAGCCACCACATGAGTCTTCTGGAATGTTAACAGCTTTGGAAGTGGTGGATAGCAGGGACTAGGAAAGTTCACACCTTGTCCTGTCACACAGCAGTCTTTGAGAAACTACATATCTCCAGGGCTCCCCCACCACGAATGGGACCAAGTATCAGTTTCTGCCTCGAACACTACTTGACTCTACTGCCTTATTTCCCAGCAGGCTCTAGCCATAATCAACTTCAGGACACTGTGGACACTCTTCTGTTCCATCCCACACCTATTGACTTTGTCCACTCTCCTCCTTTGGCCTGCTAGGGGACTTGTGAATCTCTGTGACTCTGTGGCATAGGCATCAGTTCAGAAGAACAAGGCAGGGCACCAGGGAGGTCCATTGGAATAGTGGGCAGCTGGTACAGAGAGGGAAGAGTATGGGCTCTGAATGGAGCCCTGCCAGGCTGAGGCAAACCTCCTCTCAGCTGTGCCTGGAGCCCCAGTGGGGATTAGTACCTGCCCTGTGCACTCATTCCCCAGCATGATGAAAGTGGGAGAATTTTGTCAACTAGGGACAACTGTGACCCTATGGGGAACATTTCATTCATTATTTATGGTAAGTAAGAGCAGTCCAAGTTACTAAAGAAAATGCAGATGGCAGAGGTACAGGTGGCTGAGTTCTTGTTCCGAGTTCCACTGAGGTAGTTTACCGCATGTCTCACTGCTTTTAGCCAGTGTGTGTGGGGGGAGGGAGGATGTTTAATATTGGTCACATGGTGGTGTAAAATGCTGTCCTGCTTTCTCCTTTCAGACAAAAGACAGAGGGCACAGGGATGCTGAAGGTTCTGGAACTCAAAGGAAGTCACGTGTGAAAGCAGGACAGAGGGCTGGGGTGAATGGCTCCTTCTGTACGTGCTCCTGACGTCACTTCCCTTGGGGACAAGTTTCCACTGTACAAGCTGAGTAGGATGCAGGATGCCTGGCAATGGCAGGGATCCAGGGACAAGTTGTGTCGTATCCTCAAAGTCTTCACTTCTAGCTCCTCAGAAGGCAACTTACCCAGTCTTTATAGAGGAAGCAAGTCAAACTTATGTCACTAGGGCAGGCTCTCAAAATGACTGGTGTCCTGATACGGAGGGGAAACGTGGACCCAGAGAAGGGAGATGGTACCAAGACACATACTGAATGAAGATAGCTCTCTGTGCATCAAGGAGAGAAGACTGGGGGGAAGTCCTTCCTCACAGCCCTCAGAAGAGACCAAGCCTCTTTAACCACCTCCTGCTGTACTCATTAATTTCAGACTTCCAGTCTGCAGAACTCTCTGATAATAAATTTCAGGCAAGGGAAAAAAGACAGGAAATTAGTTTGAACTGCTGTTGCTTCCTCCTCATCCTCTTCTACTTCCTTTTCCTCTTCATCCTCCTCCTCCTCCTCCTCCTCCTCCTCTTCTTCCTCTTCTTCCTCCTCTTCTTCTTTTCCTATGCTTTCCCTGCCCAGTCCCCCATCAGTCCTGGAAAACTCTTTCACACACATGCAGCGAGCAGTAGGAACCTTGTATAGCTGGTGCCCCAGCAGCAACTCAGCTAGGGCCGTAGAGACCCTCCATCCAAAGACTATTCACATCCGGCAACTCAACATAGCTATGCTCCAAGGGCAATACCAATTCAGCTGGTATTCTTTGCCCAACCCCAACCTATAGCTTCAGAGTTCTTCCTCATTCACATACAAGATGAAAAGTCTTTGACACCCAGGTTCCAGGAGTCATCCTTTTTGAGAAATCTGTACACTTTTGTGGGGTGTTATGGAAATAAAAAAAAAAAAAACTACAACAAATTCAAGATTTAAATCTTAGATTTTTTTGAGTATGGATATGTGTTGGGGAGTACATACATGTAAGTGCAGGTGCCTACAGGGGTCACAGACATTTGGTTCCCCGGAGCTGGAGTGATAGCAGGTTACGAGATGCCCAACATGATGCTAGGATTTGAACTCAGATTGTCTGTAAGAGTTGTAAGAGCTCTTAAATTCTGAGCCATCTTTCCAGTATCCCTTATCCTCACCAAGGTTGAGAGGAACAAATGATTAGTGCTGAGAGTTCACGCTTAAAGGAATGAAATCCTGATGATAGAAAAATGGGGAATGCAATTGGACGGGCAATCCTTACATAGCACATCATCAAAGGAGGGTATTTTTGATGTTTGTTTTTTGAGGTAGGGTCTTATGTATCCCAGGCTGGTCTCTAACTTACTATGTAGCCAAGGATGACCTTGAACTTCTGATTCCCCTATCTCCACCTCGCAAAACTTGGGATTTCAGATATTGTCCACCATGCCTGGTTTTTGTAGTACTCCGGATTAATCGCTGGGCTTTGTGCAAGCTAGCTAAACACTCAAGCAACTGAATCGTATCTCCAGCCCATCAAAACGGGTTATTTTATCATTCATGGGACACTTGGCAATGACCAAGATTATCACAATGAGGAGAAGGGAGACCAGGAGATGCTACTAGATGTTATATGATGCATGAGACACAGCAGAGACTGGACTGAAAAGCTAACGGTGCCACAGAAGAGAAAACCTGAACTTCATGGTAGGTTTCTCATTCTCCATGTAGCGGGCAACAAGCAGCCCAAGAAGAGAGCCTTGGGGTCAGGACCTGGAAGCAGAACCTACAATGCAAACAATTTGATTGCCCATACTGCTGTCTCCAGCATGGTCACATGTCTTTAGCCCAAAGCCTGTGATTATTATGGTTTTTGAACATGATTTCACAATATGGTTGTCTCTCCAAATCTTGGGCAATTTGAAAATATTACAGAAACACCAAAGGCCCTGGGGAAGTGTCCAGGCTGAAGGATTCCAAATGGTGGCTGACCTTTCTGAATAAGGCGTGGAAGGAAGGGCAAAGGAAACACCTGATGCTTTAGGGAGGCCCAACATGGGTCAGCTACCCCTGGCCATCAGCAGCTTTCATGGGGACACCCCCCCACGTTATTGGCAATTCAGAGTTGTGGCTTGATGGGTCCCAGGGTATGACAGACTCTGAGGAAACGGCCTGGTTGGCTGGAGACCACCTTTCCTTGGCTTCTTCCTCAGACACAGAAAACACAGCTGGTGCATGCTCTGACCTCTACTCTAACACCTCATCCTGAAAGTTCTCCAGAAGAGAAAAAGTTAGCATTCTAGCAAATTCTATGGAATATAGGAAATTCATCTGGAAAATCTGCAGTGCTTTCCCCCTTCTGTCCTCTGATCTTATCGGTAGAAAAAGAATGTTTTAAAGTATATTGACACTTTCAGATGGGCATACTTCTACCCTAAGGGATCACATTATCTGATTTTCTAAAGTCAACAAGACTTTGGGCTTAGGTGGCGAGGACTTCCGTGGGTGGGGGGATTCACACACCAGCTCTTCAGTATGTTATTATGTCTCTTCTTATGGTGCCCAAAACCGGTCTCTACACTGCCACAGCAAGAACTTTACATCCTCAGCCATCTCCCTGGTCCCTTTTAATTTCTAATTTAACTAAAAGCTTTTTACAGCCTTTACCGCGGATTAGCAAAGTTTTCCTCTCAACAGAGTAAATAGTTTAGGCCTTAGATGCCTTTTGAACTCTGCTACGACCCCACTAGTAGATAATATTCACTAGTAGATAATAAAATTTGAATTTCATTACATTTTTATGTGTTATGAAATATTTCTACATTTTTTTGTAGTCATTCCTAATTTTTGTTTGTGGAGTCATTTAAAGTGGTGTGAGCCAGACGTTTGAAGGGGGGCTGCTGAACAGCTCTGGCACGTGGGATATGGTTCGCCATCTCCTGTTCTAAATCAAAAATTGCATTTTGGGGTTGGGGGTGGGGTGGAGAAATGGGTTACGAGCACTAGCTGCTCTTCCAAAAGACCTGCTGGGTTCAGTTTCCTACCAACCACACGGGTGGCTTACAACTGTCGGTAATGCCAGTCCCAAGGAACTGATGCCCTCCCCTGGCTTTCACAGGCACCAGGTGTGCAAGTGGTTCACAGACATACATGCAGAAAATAACCACTCACTTATGTAAAATAAAATAAAACAAAAATAATTTTATATACTATAAGGACAGTGGGCTCCTGTGTTGTTTTAATTATCATAATTTGTTGTTCACTGCAGCTTGCTGTGTAGAAGAGATCTCCCTCTTATCTCCTAAGGCATCATAATGGAATAGGTGAGCAAAAGATCAAGATAAAAAAAATCAACTATATCAGTTATTGTGCCATCACTGCAGCAAAAAAACCCAACTAAAGCATCTTCAGGCAGGAAGGGTTTATTGGGGCTTCCAGTTCCAAGGCACACAGTCCACATGACCAGAGGGATGCTGGCAGGAGAGTGAGGTGGCAGTGAAAAATAAACTCTGGTATTCAGCCAGCTTCCTTCTCTTATTCATCCCAGGACCCCTGGCCATGGAATGGTGGCATCAACCATTAGGGTGTGGCTTCCTACCTCAGTTAACCAAATCTAGAAACACCCAACCCTCAACAGACAGTCCTAGAGGTTTATCTCCTTCCACATTCTGTCAAATTGATGATCAATATGATTCATCAAACCCATTATCATAACATCATCTGAGAATCTAAATCAAATGGGGTGATGGCAAGCGCTGTGTGATCCTTGCACTGTGCACTAGGAAGCGCCGTCTCGCCTCAGAGGATAAGATCTGTGGACTGGTGACAGCTAATTTTAATGTTTTTATGGGGTGCTAAAGGCTCACGTTTCTTTGATATTTTAAATTTATTTCATGTATATGAGGGTTTTGCATATGTATGTATACACATACACACATACACACACACACACACACACACACACACACACACACACACACACACCACATCACATGTATGCCTGGTATCTGCAGAAGCCAGAGGACACTGGATCCTCTGGAACTGGAGTGAGGCAGCTATGACTAGGTGCTGGGACCCAAATATAGGTCTTCTTCGAGAGCAGCAATTGTTCTTAACTGCTGAGCCATCTTTCCAGCCCTGACATTTCACTGCTGTTTTAAAATCAGTATGGCCAATTTTCTCCTTTAGCTTTTGCAGTTTTGTGGTATTGAGATGTCGAGCCAGAGAAGAGGAACCGAGGAGACTGAAGCAAGGCAGTGATTTACTGACTTCTCCATCCACTTGTCCTCCCCACTCAGTTATACATCAGACCATTTCTTGTTCCTTTCTGAAAGGACATGACTGGTTTCTCATGGAACATGTATTTCTGGTTGGTGATGGTGGTTTTGATTTTCTGCAATGCCGAGAACTGACTACATAGTGAATGTTTCACATGCTAGATGGCTACTCTAGCACTGTGCTTGGGCCCCATTCCTTCTTATGTTTGTTTGTTTGTTTGTTTTAAGATAAGTGTTCACTATGTAGTTCAGGCTGGCCTTGAACTCTTGATTTTCTTGCATCTGCCTTTCAAGTGCTGGGATTAAAGGTTGTGCCACCATGCACAACTTCACAAAGCAATTCTTGAAAGTACGTATTAACCTTCTGAGGAGGCACACATATCTCCCTCTAACACATGTCCTATGGCCTTGCAAATCAGCTATTTAAAAGTTAAAACCATAGTCCAGGGAGATAACTCAGTGCCACCAAGCCTAATGACCTTTTTTTTTTTTCATCCCAAAACTCATATGATGAAAAGAAAAAACTGATTCCCACATGTTGACCTCTGACCTACACACACACACACACACACACACACAGAGAGAGAGAGAGAGAGAGAGAGAGAGAGAGAGAGAGAGAGAGAGAGAGAGACACCATAGTGAGAATTTTGGTTTCTTAACAAAGAATCTAGCTATGTTATATGAATACGTTTTGTTTTAACCCCAGGTGTGAGATAGGAGCTGCTTCAGATTGTCCACAGCAGCTGACTATGATTTGTTTCGTGCTTTGGCAGGAGCCTGACTCTGCCAGCTGAAGATAGTTTACATTTGGAATTCTGGGGGACTGTGAGAGGACATAAAAATGCCAACGCCCAGAGAGGCTGATGCTGGTTCCTGCCGTTGTGTTTCCTGGATTGCTGGTTGGCGATATCCTGACAAGATTGAATTCGCTCCTAGGAATGCCTCTACTCAGCAGGAAGTAGTCTAAAGAGATCTACGCCCCCTTTCTCCTCGAACCTTCTTTCTTACCTACCTAGTGTTGAGTTGGATGGGATTAGGGTGGAGAAAGCTGGTAGATATAAGAACCCAATAGATAGCCCAAAGTACGGTTACAACACACACTAATTAAATAAATAAAGCCAAAGAGTTCTCCTTTGCTTTCCTGACAGAAACACAGACAGGGTGGATTTTAAACCTGTTTGCGAAGATGACCCTTATGTGAAGGAGTTGAGCTTGCCAAAAGACAACCACAAGCAATCCTATTAAGAGTGAACTTCACACAAACACCTGTTCCTATAAGTGCATCCGCGCAAACAGCTCCGCACCCTCTGGCTTAAAGTGCTAAAAGCAGGCATGCTAAGAGCCAGCCAAAGGGGGACATGCTTACAAGGGAGATGCAAACATCTGTCACACAAGCCTGGGGAGTGGCGTTTACACAACTTAGATTCCCACCATGACAGAAAGCCTGACTCCTGTTTCAGCCAGCAGGACTAGGTTTAATCAACGTGAGCTCTCCATGCAGGGAGAAGGTGGGATAAAGTGCTCTAGATGTCAGCATTAACAACAACGCCTCCTAGGGAGGTAATATCCTACCCTGATTGTTCTGGTGACCACAGAAATTTATATCATACTAAATTCAGACATAAAAAAACTGATGTCACTTTTTGCTCTCTGTTTGTTAAATTCTCCTTTTAAGAAGGATTACAGTTGAATTTCTTACTGAGAATTCCGGTTTGCCCCCGCATGCTGGAGGAGGGCCTGATTCCAGGAGGAGCCTTGACTCTGAGCCCAGCCTGGGTGTTGTTGTTGTTTTGCTGTTTGTTTTAACAATGCACAGATCCCAAAGGGCCCTTGAGTCCATGACAAATGGGCCTCTTGCTGGCACATCTCACCAATCTTCAAACAAACATAAATGTATTTATATCTCACTTAGATCTGAGCTGTAATACCCCTCCAACACTCATCTCATACACGATTGCTTTAGGATTAAATAAAATGTACTCTGAAAGGCATAAGTAGAAAATTTATGGCACAGGATGGAGCTGAGGGAGAATGAGCTGGGGGGGGGGGGGGCGAGGCAGCGAAGCTAATTAGGTCCATTTTTAAATCTACTTATATTTGGTTTAAATGATTGTGAATAGTTAGACAGTGACAGATCTTTCCCAAAAGTTCTCTTGTAAAGGCAGAGGATTCTAGGCTTGAATCCCATAAATCTATCACCTGGAGGTAGGAGTGACTATTCCTGTCCCCAGGAACCTGTTCTTTCTCCTTTACTATGGTCTCCAAGGCTTAGCCACACTAATTAGCTCCTGCGCATAACTGGGGTTTACCCTAATGTGAATTATTCCACACAGTACTTACTACTCAGATAACCTGAAAGTCTGGCAAACTCACCTAACCTCCTCCAGAAGCAGCTATAGCATAGAATGGCCACCCTTTGCTTAATTTTTGAACCTCCTGCATACCTGTCTCTAAAAGGGAAGATGACCAACTGAATAACAATGGCCCCCATAGGATCATATATTTGAATATTTGGTCCCCAGTTGGTAGAACTGTTTGGGAAGGATTAGGAGGTGTGGCCTTGTTGGAGGAGGTGTGTCACTGGGGATCTACTTTGAGACTGCAAAACCCACAGTATTTCCAGTTAGCTCTCACTTTCTGATTCATGGTTGTGCCTCAAGATGTAAGCTCTCAGCTACTGCTCCAGCACTATGCCTGCTCACCTGCTGCCATGCTCCCCACCGTGGTGGACAATGGTCACGGACTCACCCTCCGAACTGTAAGCCCCCAATAAACTGCTTCCTCTGGAAGTTGCTTTGGTCATTGGTGTCTTAGGTCGGTAATAGAAAAGTAACTAAGACACCCACTTAAAATGGTCCCTTCACTGGCTCAGGCTGCTTGCAGCTTTGGCTTAGGGAAAAGAAGAGAGCTATGGCTACCCAGAGACCGTCAGGAGCATCTAAGCAGGAAAGGTGATAACTGAGGGATAGAAGTCACTTTCAGCTTGGCCTCTTCTCTGTGTCTTCATTTCCTTTATCAGATCCGATGTGGAACTGATGTATTTCATTCTCTGTGTTAATGAGGCTGGGGGAAGAATGTGTGTAGTGGTTCTGTATTCAGCCTCCAGGATGGTCTCTCATCTGGACCACACTTATCTGACTATTGTTAGGATGATGGAGATCTGAGGTTTCACTTGATTCCTAGCACTAGGTTTTGAACACGCATGTGCAGACTTCAATGGCCATGAACTCAATGTCTCACCCCAGCAGAGATGGCAACTGTTACCATGCCAGGGAAGCCGCGTGCTTGACTCCACAGCACTCAGTCAAGAGCCACGTCTCTCAAACCCCAGCTTCAGTCTCTTGTCACTTACAGAACCCACATGGTATCCCGGCCACCCAAAGCCTGAAGCTCTTGCGGGTGTTTCTTGGCCTCGATGTTGTCCACTCAGTCAAGAGCCACGTCTCTCAAACCCCAGCTTCAGTCTCTTGTCACTTACAGAACCCACATGGTATCCCGGCCACCTAAAGCCTGAAGCTCTTGCGGGTGTTTCTTGGCCTCGATGTTGTCCAAATCAAATCCAGAAGAAGAAGAAGAAGAAGAAGAAGGAGGAGGAGGAGGAGGAGGAG
>JADRCD010247167.1:12164-22269 GCA_019843815.1 Montemys delectorum | reverse complement strand
AAGAAGAAGAAGAAGAAGAAAGAATGATAAAAGAAAAGAGAAAGAAAAAAATGCCCCTGTGTTGTGATCATAAAAAGAGAAAGAGCTATAAGAATATGTTCAGGCAGGGTGTGGAGGATGGGGGTGCCTTGGTGGGCCTCGGTGGGCTATGACCACATGGATAGAGGGGGGATGGTAATGGAGAGAGAGGGGGAGCAAGGGGGCTAGAGGCAAGGGAGAGAAGCAGGAGTAAGAGAGAGAGGAGGGGGCAAGTAGCCCCTTTTATAGGGCCAGGCCTACCTGGCCGTTGCCAGGTAACCATGGGGAGGAGCATACCTGGCTGCTTCCAGGTATCTGTGGGGATTGAATTTATACAGAATGCTAACCCTGCCTTTGCCCATGGAGTTAAAATTTCAAGCATACATTTTCCTCTTAAGGGTAACATTTTTTTTGGTAACCCTCAAAGTTTTACATTTCAGCCCTGAACTTAAAAATAAAAAGGATACTTAGATGACTGGTTATAATTTATCAGAGTAGGGGTTTGGAGAGAGCAATCCCACTACCTAGAATAGTAAATAAGGGAACAGGGTTTTTTTTTGAGGGGGAAGGGAAACTGGGAAAAGAGATACCATTTGAAATGTAAATAAAGAAAACATCCAATAAAAAATTCAATCCCTTTAAAAGAAAGAAAGACTATTTAATTTTCCAGAAACAAAAACAAAACAAACAAACAAACAAACAAACAAAAAACGGTGGAGAGGAGGCAGGTTTTACAAATGCCTTGAAGAGATTTGGTCAAAAGCCCTCAGGGTAATGACATCATCTGCAGTGGGGGCGTGAGAAGCAGAAAGCCTGCTCTGAGGGCTGGCCCTAGGCCTTTCATCCAGACTTTAATCTTGGGACTCAAATGGCTTCTCTTTTTGCTTCCATGTTAGGCAATGGGAAGGTGATGGCCTCCCTGTCTCTCTAGCTTATGAGGTACTTGAGGCACCGAAACTTAAGGCCAGGCAAACCCAAAGCATTTTTAATCCACGTCCAAGCACTATGCAAGTAGGTTATTCTCTTTTCTCCATGTCTTTCAATCTTGTGCTTGTGTGTGTGTGTGTGTGTGTGTATGTGTGTGTGCTCACACATGTATGTGTGTTCACAGTGAGTGCATGTATATGTGTGTGTATATGCATGTGAGTATGTGTGTGCATATGTGTGTATATATGTGTGTGTATGAATATGTATGTGTGAAAATGTGTGAATGTGTGTGTATGTGAGGGTGTGTGTATGTGTGAGTGTGTGTGTATGTGACAGGGTGTGTAATGTGTATGAGTGCATGTGTATGTGAGGAAGTGTGTAATATATGTGAGTGTGTGTGAGTGTGTGTATATGTGTGAGTGTGTATGTGTGAGAATGTGTGAGTATGTGTGTATGAGTGTGTATGTGAGTGTGTGTATTATATGTGAGCCTGGGTATGTGTGAGGATGTATGTGTATATGTATGTGTATTGTAAGTGTGTATATATGTGAGGAATGTGTTATGTGCGTGGATGTGTATATATATGTGTGTGTATGTATATGTGTTTGTGAGCATTGTGAGCATTGTGAGTGTGTCAGTGTATGTGTGTGTGTAAGTGATGGCCAAGGATAACTTTGGCTGTTGTTCTCCAGGTTCTATAACTTGTTTTTGAGACAGAGTTCTTCATTGGTCTGGGGCTCACTAACTAGGTAAGTCTGGCTGGACAGTGATCCCCAGAGATTTACCTGTCTCTGCATCCTCAGTGCTGGGATTACAAGTCTCACCACATCCCTCTTTTTCTTTTTCTTTTTTAAATAGGTTCTAGGGATGAAATTCAGGTCCTTGTGTGTGAGAAAGGTGCCATATGAACCAAGCCATCTCTCCAGCCTCTGCCACTCTTTGTTCATCTGTGTTCAATAATCTCCTTATGAACATTTTAACTCAACATGGGACTGCTGGAAAATGCAGAGGTAATCATTAACCCAGGACATGTGCAGCTCAGACATGCACTGACCCACAGCAACTTCTACTGCACGGGCTTTTCCTGTCTGAGGTAGGACTCGGCTGCATGACATCCCCAAGCTCAGAGCATGCCTGAGAGACCTTTTCTCCACCCAGTGCTCTGTGCTGTGTAGCCTATCACCCACAGTCCGCCCTTGTTCTCGTAGACTCCATGCAGCACAGTGTAGCTTCTGTGCTTTGTGTTATACAACAAATAGAGACTGGGTGAGTCTGAGTTCTCCCAGAAATGAAGAACTGGCTCAGACAATGGATGCTACAAATAGGGACGTCTGGATAACACACTTGGGGGAATAAACTCCTTTTGGATACACCAATGACAAGCCGTTCTTGTGTGCATGCATGCAGGCGGAGGAGAATCCTTAACTACTAGTAAGTAATCACACATCAACTGCTCCTCACCCTGGCCTCTCATGAAAGTCACAGGTGATGCAGCTGAAGGTGATCCCGTGAGGTTTGGTTAGCAATGAGCTATCTGCACCTATAGATAACATCATCACATCATGGACTTCTCTATAAGCCTTCACCCTGGTGCTGGTGAAAATATAGCTAGTTATTATGTGTGGTTTACACGTGTGTGTGTGTGTGTGTGTGTGTGTGTGTGTGTGTGGCACAAGTGCTCACTTGTGAGAAAAGTTCACTTGAGATACGCTCTCTCACTCACTACCTTATTTTTTGAGGAAGGGTCTCTTCACTGAACCAGAAGCTCTCCTTCCCAGCTGGTCAGTATGCACCAGAGATGCATCTCTGCTGACCCCACCCCCTGCACTGGCCCGTTCCACCATGCCTGGTTCTTATGTGTGGGTCAGGTATCCTAACACAGGTCCTGGCATTGGTGTGATAGATGTTTTACCCACTGAGTTATAAAATCTCCAGCCCTAGAAGTCTCCTTTACTGCATTTCTTGGCTTCACTGAGTTGCCCTCAGAAAGCTTCCTCAAAGGAATTTTATAGTGTATAGTTTGGGTCAGCCCAACCCACTCAGCATCAGTAAAACCCACCCAACCCTCTTAGCCAATCACAGCTCCTTGAAAACCCTCACAGCCTGTTCAGATAATCTAGACAAACCCTCCCCAGCCACTCATCTAATCCCAAGCAAATTCTCCTAGAAGTTGTCTTCAAATGATTAACAGACAGAAGTTTCACTCTATTTAAGTAGAACCAAGCAAGTACTCAAGGTAAACTATAACTTTCTCCCATAAGTCCTTAAACTCTAGAGGCCAACTCAGGACCTGATGAATCACTAAGTTCTGATGAACCACTAAGTTCCATTCCCAGAAAAGACCTCCTGTTGGCCAGCTACCTGATGTACATATGTGGATGCAGATGTATGTGCCTGTTCCATCTGCAGGCTTGGCGGTCTTAGGTTCTTGCTCCATGGGACTGAATTTGTGTCTGCTTATTTAAACTCTTAAGCAAGCCATGAAGAGCATAGGGCACTGATGAAGACTTGGACCATCATCTTTCTTTACTATTGATCTCCAGCTTTAGCAATGGTTTTCAAAGTGTGTTCCCCAGAGCAGCAGCTGCAGCTGGAAACAGCTGGGAACTTGCTAGAGAAGCAAATTCTCCTGTTGCCTTCCCAAGTCTACTCATTCAGACTCTGGGAGTGGGGAGCAACAGCTTGTGCTTTAAGGAATTGATCCTAAGGGGAATGCGAGTCACTTCTATATTGCATGAGTATGCATGCACATGTGCACACGTGCACACAGAGAGAGAGAGAGAGAGAGAGAGAGAGAGAGAGCGGAGAGAAGAGAGAGAGAGAGAGAGAGAGAGAGAGAGTGAGAGAGAGAGAGAGAGAAAGAGACTATCAAATGTTTGTCACTGCTGTTCTAAGAGCTGCTGCCAGCAGTGTCTCTCTGTAACCGAGGCTGATAAATCAGGATCATCTCAAGCATTCTGATGTGAGGTAGACTCAGATTTGCATATCCGACAACGTGTCAGATTTGCATATCTTGGGTAAATATTCTTCAAGATTCTTCTGTAATGACAGGGTCTTTGAGGTTCTGTTGATTTGAAAGCAGCTCCACACCCACTTGTGAACATCCTGATTTACAATCCTATCCATGACTGCAAGGGACTCAACCTGCTATCAAAACTATTACAAAGGGGTGTTTGTTTGTTTGTCTGTTTGTTTTGGTTTTGGTTTTGGTTTTTAAGAATCCAAACATTTGGATATCAAACTCATAAATCCTTAGGGAAAATACAATCTGACTTTGCAACCTTATGAATAACCTGGGAGAATGCCCTGAGGACTACTTTGCGGTCTCTGTATGCATGAAATCCTGCTAAGCCAGTGCACATAGAAAACAAACTGTAAAGCTCAAAGCTCCACCCATCCAAAGGTCACAAAATGCCCGACTGTTGACCAAAAGGAATTGCATGTGACCACAAATCTTTTCAGTCTTTAAACTCATTCATACTCTTCATTTAAATTGGAGAGCCTTTGTTTAAAAACTAGACGCCTGGCTTCTCTTGAAGATGAGTTGCTGTATAACATAGAAGTCCTGTTCTCACACAGCACAAATCACCTGCATCCTCACTGCTCAGTGGCATCTGCTTCGTAGGCCCCAGCTTTCCATTCAGTGTCCCTGATTATACACACTTGCTCCAGTGTATCCTTGTTGGGGCTGTAGAGACGGTTTAGTGGGTAAAAGCATGGGCTGATGAGCCTGAGAACCTGAGTCTGAATTCCAGAACATGCACAAAAAGCCAGGCCAGGCCTCACACAGGCCCTGGTACTGCAGGAAGCAGAGACAGGAGGATCTGGAAGCTTGCTGACCTCCAGCCTAGCTCTAATTTCTGTAAGAGACCCTGTCTCAAAGGAATAAAGTAGAGCAGGTCACCCAGTGTCCTCCTCCAGCCATTGGGTACCCCAAGCCCCACTCTCCACACCCCCACACACACAGGAACTTCATTACTCTTGTCAGCCTACACTGAAAACTCCAAGCTGATAGTACGTTCATCCAGAATTTCCTAATTTGGTAGGAACGTTGAGGTTGACAGAACTGTCCCTTTGTGTCTCTTTTCTATTTCAAGTGAGTTCCGAGCTATTTATTTACTGTAAATAGAAACTTCTGGGCATGTTCACTGGATGCCTGCTCTGAGTGTGTCTCAGGAAATTTTCCAGATCACCCTGACAGCAACTCCACGACCAGGCGTCTCTCCTCATCCCCATCTCACAGACCAGGAAACCCTCCTGGACAAGGGCATCATGCAGATACTAATGAAAAGACTAGAGCCCGAGCCCAGAACCCATGCGTGTAACTACCCTCCCAGATTGTGCAAGGCCCTGGCAGCCTTTAAGAACCCTGTCTTATGCATCATGCCCGTTTGTCATCTCAGCCTGAGTCGTGTCACATAAGGTCATGAGTGACCTTACTGTGTTCAACAACCCCTCAAAGCAATCAGAGGTGAAATGGGAATAGCTCAAAGGACCAGTAGCAGTGGTCCCCAATGTACTTGATAGGCCCTCTAGAAGAGCAGGTGTGTTCCACTGAGCCCTGGCTTTCTTGTAGACATTGGTCACTCATAACCCATAACTCCCACTGCTTGGTTTATTACAAAATGACTTTTTAAAAAGTGCTAAGTCCTCTGCTTCTCACAGAACTTTAGAGTTTGGGGGAACAGCTGCTCTTTGTCCTCAGAGGCTCAAGGCCTGAAGTTCTCAGACACAAACAACTGTCCATAGAGTTCTGTGACCCTTATGCATGCTTATGTAAGGCTCCCGTGGCACCTTGGGACCTGTAATGACCCTGAGAGGTCCCAAGGTAACTCCTATTCACTGGGCAGCCTTGCAAATTCAAGCCAGGACAAACTTTTCCTCTCTACAATATCCTTACTAAATGGTTTCTTGGACCTTTACGTGGAGTCTCAACGTCACACTGAGATGGAAGGAGATAACAGATATCCAAGATTCTTAATTCCCTAGTTCTTTGTCAACTCTCCACCAATGACACAGGTCCACAGGGACGTGTATGTGATGGTTCCCACAAGAATCAGTGTTTGTTACTAAAAGGCTTAACTTTGGGTCTCTAAAACCTCTGGATCCCTGACTTGGGGTGTTGGGGTGAGTTGTATGTAAGTATAACAAGGGCTTTTATGCAGTTCAAGCAAACCAACCTAGGTGGCATGGGTCAATCCCAGGACGTTAGCCTCCTGGGGCCCTCGGCCCTCATTTAACTTAAACCTCCGTGACTTATTGAAAAAGAAAAGAAATAAAAAAAAATGAAGCTAAGGAAAAAGCAACAGGTATTTTCTCTAGGCCTACTCAGGACAAGGAATGGGGTCAGGTGGAAGCCATCAACTTCTTGGGAGAAAAGATGGTGATGGGATAGGAGGACAGGAGAGTGGAAAGAAAGAGAGAAACCTCAGTGTGTGTGTGTGTGTGTGTGTGTGTGTGTGTGTGTGTGTGTGTGTGAGAGAGAGAGAGAGAGAGAGAGAGAGAGAGAGAGAGCGGCCTGGAGGGAGCTGGGTGGGGGGAGAGAAAGAGAACTTAAGCAAGATCTCAGAAGGTCCTGATTCTATAAAAGCTTATCCAAGCCCATGTACCTCCAAGCTCACCACTCTCCTCCCACCCAGGAAGATCCAGGCAGGATATGCTACTGACACAGAAAGACACTAGGCAGCAGGAGAGACCAGGGCTTCCTCAAGCTCTTCCAAATCTTGCTGTGTGGGTCTGGATGCTCAAGTGTGCAGTGGAGACACTGAGACTCGCCTCCACATGTCTGAATGGAAGCAACGCGTAGACCATTTGTGAATTGTGAGGTTCTGTGCAATTGCGAAGGGAGATTTTTGTCATTCCACAGAGTGCGTTCCTAATACACGTGGAAACTCTACACAGGGAAGTGTGGGTTCGATTAGCATTCTGTATTTCAGCACACACTGACACAGTCATGTTGGGCCCTTTTTTCATGGGGCCCTTGGGGCTGTTACCCAAGGAAAACTATCTCCCCCTTGGATACGGAAACATCACAACACTCTCCCCCAAAGTTGGCTTGCACTGAGACTGAGCAGCTTCCCCAAGAGAATGCTACTCTCTGGGTTAGAATTTATACTGGGTGTTTCCATGCCCTGAACCCAAGCTTGCAAGAGTCTCCGAAGGACTTACATCCCTGGTTTACTCAAGTTTCTCCAATGCCATGCAACAAGTCTGTTGCTGTCTCAGGCTCACACTGAGGGTGTAGACCACCTGCACAGTGCCCTCCTGAGAAAAGATGAGGTACTGCAGCGACCTTAGGGGGCAGTTCATGGCCTGTTCTTTGGGTTGAAACCCCGATTTTAATATCTAATGTTCCAATAGTTTTCTTTCTGACTTGGCCACCTCTAAAATGGTACAGGAGGGTAATGTCTACTCTGTGAGCTTCTTGGTAGAGTTAAATGAGATGGTGTATTTTTAAAAGGATTTCATGAGGGCTGGAAAGATGAGTTGGCAGTTAAGAGTCCTTTCTGTTGTTGGAGAGGACCCAGGTTCAGTTTTCAGCACCTACATCAGGCAGTACACATCACTAGCAACTCCAGTTTCAAGAGACTCAGCTATCTCTGGACTCCTCAGGCACCTTCACACATGTTGCACATAGACTCACACCTATTCACAGAAATAAAAATAAATAAAAATGTAAAAGAAGTTTGTGGGGGCTGGGAAGACAGCTCAGTGGGTAAGGTACACTGGCTCTGCCTAGAGCCCTGAGTTCAGATTCCCAGCACCCATGTAAAAAGTCAGTCATGGGGGCACATGTCTATACTCCTGTGCTAGAGGGCAGAGACAGGCAGATCTCAGAGGCTGGCTAGCCAGTCTAGTAAACTTAGGGAGCTCTCGGTTCTATGAAATGCTCTGCTTCAGAAAGACAAATGGAAGACAAGAAAGAGACATCTAACATCCACCTCTGATCTCTACAATATACACAAAGACAAAGACAAGTGCATCTACACACACTCACACACACACACACAGACACACACACATATATATATATGCACATGCACACATACAATAAACACACATACATATGCACATAGATAAGAAATATGTACACACACAAGCACAAGGTACCGCATACATGCATATACATACACAGGTATACACACACAACATACATGCACATGCATACAGATAACATACAAATGCACACACATAACACATATATACACACATGTGCACAGATAGCACACATGTACACATACCACACACACATGTACACATACCACACACACATGTATACATACCACACACGTACATATACCATACACATGTATACTCATGATGCACACATACATATCCACATAGAGAACACACATCTACACACACAACACATATTCACATGCATACAGATAACACACATGACACATACATACATACATACCCAGATAATACACACGGGTATACACAAAACATACACATACATACAGATAACACACAAATGAATAGACAACACACACACTTGTATACACAGGTACACACAGAAAACACACATGTACACACAGCACACACATGTACACACAGCACACACATGCACACATACACACACATGACACACACATATGCATTCACACAGATAACACATACATGTGTACACACACCAGTCTTTCACCAGGTTCATGCTGCCAACTGACTTCACTTCTTGCTTTTGCCTTTTCCTTTCTTACATAACTTGTTCCACATAGATAATAAGCAAACAAAATAAACAAATGTTCATGGTCATTGGGAAGGTTATGCTATTAGCTTCAATGTTACTTCACGCACCCTCCAAACCTTGTTCAAGTGACTGCTCTTGGGGTCAGGGGTGGGGTTGTTGCTCCACATGCCTTCAGGCTGGTCTCCATGTCTCACACGTGAGGTCATGGGCACTGTTCTACTTGTTTCATTCACAATAATTGTTCACATGCTCTCCCAATTCATCCCTGACTACGAGCAACTTCATGTTTAATCGAGGCCAGCACCTAACCCAGGGCTTGTTAAAAGCACAATGGCGATTGTTGATTTCCTTCCCCTCACTCACTCACATTGCCAGGAGCATTTGTTGGTTCTAAGGGTACAGAGAGCTGTGTGGCTATTCCTAGAGATGAAAGGGCCAAGGAGGAGAAAAGACACTTGCCAAGGATGGAGTTGCTCTTCTTTTGACAGAACACAAGAACCCTCTCATCTCATTGCCCAGTCTCAGGCCTCACTAAGCAGATTCAGTTGAGGCACCGTACCCAGTCAGTAATCCACGCTGGGTGATTCCCACAGATGATCATGTGGCAGATATCCTGGGTGACCTGGGTGGCACCTGACCTTTCAAACACTAAGCTTGGGGCTGGGAGTGGAGGCACACATTTTTAATCCCAGAACTCCAGAAACTCTGATAGGCGGGTCTCTGTGAATTCAAGGTCAGTCTGGTCTACATAGGATGTTCTAGATCAGACAGGGCTACAAAATGAGACACCCACCGCCCTTTAAAATTAAGCATCCAAGGGCAAGACCTTACTGCTGGTTGTTGGCAGCACTGGTAATACCCAGGGGAGACACTCCACAGAAACCTGCTGAATGAGCAGATGAATGGGCCCTCAGGTCCCAACCGTGGCTGTAGAGGAAGTGATTTCAGAGTTGAAATGGAAAACAGAGCTGCCCCATACCTTTTCAGCAGTATAGACAAGAGCTGAGGCCTCTGAATGGACATCACTTCATGGCAAATATGGGCCAAAGTGCTTCACTTCCCTAGTCTTCAAAAGCAGAGATAAACTCCTGGACCCATTTATAGAGAAAAAACCTGAGGCTCAGACTCAAGACTGAGTAAGACCCAGGAACCCAAGTAAGTAAAGATGTGAAGAATTATTCTCTTCCCTTTTATCTCCAGAGGGACCTCAGGCATGTTAAGCTCTGGGGAAAGATTGTGAGTGTCTCAGAACCCCCCTGAGAATTCTGGGAAAGGGGCCAAGAGAGGCAAAGTTTGCTGAATCTGGAAAGTGTGTGGACTAAGCCAAAATGTGGCATAAAATAATGTACTGATTGTAGCCACAAGTCTACCATTGCTGTTCTCTGCTGTCTCTTCTCTCTCTCTCTCTCTCTCTCTCTCTCTCTCTCTCTCTCTCTCTCATACACACACACACACACACACACACAC
>JADRCD010247167.1:0-12064 GCA_019843815.1 Montemys delectorum | reverse complement strand
CACACACACACACACACACTCATAGTGATAACACTCTAGAAAAATTTCCCCAACAGATGTTGATTCCCCAACAACTCCTCAAATCCACAGGATGAACTCAGTCCCACAAGTAAACAGGCATGGGTTGGTGTTTACCTTCTTATCCGCTCAAGAGAACACTGAGGGCCCCCTTAGATCATTCTCGAAAACCACCTTGGCTGTGGCTGAGATTACTCAAGCCTACTTGGAAGGGGTGGCTCCAGTGTTAGCTACTATTGGCACTGTGCTCAAAAAGTGAGTCTTTTCATGGAGTCAGCTGTCCCTCAGGCATGCAGGGACATTGGTCATGCAGAGGCAGAAAATGCGACAACTGTTGCAAACGGTCATCAGCAGCTCATGGGAGAGCTTGAGTGTTCTCTGGAGCAGACACTTGTCAACAGTTGAAGCAGCCCTTTATCCAGTGACACAAAACACCCACCAGCTCCATGGCACCATTCGGAGCAAATTCAAGACAGACAGCCGTACTGCCTTGACACTGACTTTAGAATCCATGAGCCACTTCATAACCATTAAAATGTGCACACACTGCGTGGAAAGTGAAGAAAAGAACAAACAGCCTCCTTGAGTCCAAGGATCAAGTTCAAAGACAGCCTCAGAAGCCAAGCTCTGCACAGCTCTGTACGCACAGCTCTCTCCCTGTGGCATAATCAGAAGAGTTTGAAAAAGGGGGTCTCCGAGCTACTGAATCTGCATCAAATATCTCTAAAATGAGAAAGGCCTGCATGCACTTTGCCAATGAAGACTCCACTGTCCAAAGACATTCGAAAACGTTTTCATGCATCCGCCGCTTCCAAACATTACACAGTATTTCTCCCACAAATTTATGTGTTTCCAGGGAACTCTTGGAGCACAGGGGAAAAAGTACTTAGGTGAAAGAATGTCTGCAGATTCTTTTGTGCCAACATTCTAGCAGACCTCCTTTAATTTGCCATTATTTCATAGAGCGCCAGTAACCATTCCCTCATCCGCAGAGGAAATATATAATCCAGCTGTGGTGGCTCCAGTGAAAACCACATCTGTGGAACACTGGCAGAACCAGCAAGGCCTCTCTGCCTGAAGCAGTGTCAGACAGCGCTTGTCCGAACCCAAGATGCACATGGTACAGTACTCTGAAAGTGCAGGACTTTGCCAAAGCCGGATGCTCCTTTGTATGCTGAACCAACAGTTTTCAGATAATCCACACCCATGAGAAAAGAGCCTCTCCTGAAATATTACTTCCAGTCTCCAGCTGTCAGACGCCCCCTGCCCTCTCTAGGGTGGTGGCCTGTGCCAGACCCCTTGTTAATGTCAAACAGAGGAAGAAAATGGGCACTCCTGGATTCTGGGGGACGTTCTACCAAGCAGCTGGCTGGATGGATAGCTGGCGAGGAAGAGTAAAATAGCCACCATGGGTCACCACTCTTTCCCTTCTCTGGAGTTGGAAGGCAACGTGTTTAAGGGCACTGGGTAATAATATTCCAGGAGTCCCAGCAACACACTACACACCACACCACACACACACACACACACACACACACACACACACACACACACACTCCCCCCACCCCCTGTTTAGTCTATCTCTAAAGCGCGCGGCAGCAAGCATCTTATTTCTAAGCCAATTTTCCATGTTCAAATCTTTCTAGTCCCAAGTGTGCCCCCACGGGGTTTTAGTCTACAGACATATAAAGGCAAAAGGCAGCGTCGCCAAGCCTGGACAGACTTTCACCCCAGCACAGGGCCTGAAGCTACCAGGCTGGCATGTCCCTGGCCCTGAGCCCACAGGTCCCCGTCCACCCCAGACAATAGAGCAAGAAAATGAAATGAAAAGTGGACTTACTGCTATGGCTTGCAGTCTCTCCTTGTGCAATTCCGCCTCTGCCATCCTGGAGAAGGGCACACGGGCAGGGGAAGAAGGAAGAAAAACAAAACACACGCTGTAGTCACCCAAGGAGATAAAAGGGCACCCGTGGGGGGCTCAACTCGACCCCGGGGGACAGCCTAAGGGAGCGTGGGGTCTGCTCCTGGAGGGGGGGGGGCGGGCAAAGCTGCGCACGGCTGGCTCAAAGCTCAGCCTCCGTCTCCACTGGCGCGGCCGCCTGGCTGCGCCCCAGCGCCACCGCGAACTGCAAGATCCCAGTCTCAACCGCCACCGCCACCACCGGCCGCGCCAGCCGGGGACGTGGGCCGCCGGCAGCCTCCGGGAGAGCGCGCTCGTCCGCGCTAGGTCCCCGCCCTGACGTCTCCGCGCCTTGCTCCGCCCCTGGGGTGTGGGGGACCCGTGGCTGCCGCCGTCGCTCGCGAGTGGGGCACCTGGGGCGCTTGTGATTAGCGAGCTGGCGGGTTGGGGGGCGCACAGCTGGTGCGCCTTGGTGGCCGCGCGCGCTGCGCTCAGGGTCTAGACAAGACCAGGCGGCGCCTCTGATCTGAGCAGAGATGCCAGCAGAAGGAGCCTTTGGCAGAACTCAGGGCCCCAGCACGTGTCCTTACTTGCCGGCTACGGCCACCCAGCATCCCCAGTGCCTTCTAGCTGGCTCCAGATGCTTGGGTTCCACGTGGGGACATTTCCTACAGATAAATGCTGTCTTGCCCACGTGCTTCAGATGGTAGGACCGTCAAGGGCAGGGTTTATCACCAGATAGGCCACTCTTCTGGTGATACACCAACAGCTCAGAGTTTGAAGCTCTGGGTGTCTTCCTGGGCAACTAAATCACTCTGAGCCTCAGTTTCCTTATCTGAAAAAAGTAAAGAATTGCAAATAACCTGGCAGAGACATCCTTAAAAATGCTTGTGGCTAGGAGCCTAGGGGGATAGCTCAGTGGGTGGCTAAAGCACTTAAGCATAAGGATTAAAGTTTATATTCCCAGAACCCACATAAACGTGGGAGCCCCTGTAGTATGAGGGAAGCCCATAAGCTTCGGGTCAGGCACTAAACTCTAAGCTCCTCTGATGACAGGGATGTGATGATAGCACAGGCCCCCAAGAAAAGACATGCTGACAAGAAATAGTCCTTTCCCATATAGCTATGTATAAAATAGGCACCAAAAGGAGTGATGGGTGATGGAGGCTGGGAATTGTCAAGTACTCCCCTAGCCTGTATTGAGTCAGTCTTGGGTCGGATTCTTGGGAGTCAGGGTGGGGGTAGGAATGATGGTGCCGAAGAAGGTGAATGTACTTAAACTCACCAAACTGTATATTTAAAAATAGTTCAAACAGCTGGGCAGTGGTAGCGCACGCCTTTAATCTCAGCACTTGGGAGGCAGAGGCAGGCGGATTTCTGAGTTCGAAGCCACCCTGGTCTACAGAGTGAGTTCCAGGACAGCCAGGGCTACACAGAGAAACCCTGTCTGGGGGAAAAAACTTTCTTAAAAAAAAAAATGGTTCAAACAGCAAATTGTATACTGTGTATATTTAACACCAATTAGTTTTCACAAAGGGGGATGGAAGTGGAGATGAGGAAGGAAAGCACCCTCAGTGACTCTTCAGGGACCATCATTTGTAAAGCAGAACAACTAGGATCGGGACACGATGCTCAGTCATCTAGACCTTGCTAGTCACAGCTGAAGAGCTGAGAGTAGCCAAGATGGGAAATCAAAGCCAGGGAGAGAGTCAGCCAAGGACATGGATGAAGTAGAAGATTCGAAGAGCAGAAGGGAAAACTGGGGGGGGGGGGGGCTTACTCTACAAACCCCAGCATGGAGGACGGGAAGTTGCATGGGGTCATATGCTTCTGTGTGGTTCAGGACCAAGTAGGCTGCGAAGAAGCCATAGGTGTCAGGGGTGAGGAGCGGGAGAGCAGTCACCCCAGAGCAGGGGTTGCTTAGGAGGCATAAGAAACGATACAAGGTGGAAAGTGTGCTGGAGTATCAACTACCTTTTCCAGATCTTAGAAAGTGCAGAAGGGACAGGTAGGCAGTCATTAGAGAG
This sequence comes from Montemys delectorum, assembly GCA_019843815.1. NCBI lineage: Eukaryota > Metazoa > Chordata > Mammalia > Rodentia > Muridae > Montemys > Montemys delectorum. The sequence goes on along the minus strand of JADRCD010247167.1, from coordinate 8,119 downwards.
GAGGATTTTTAGATTAGAAAGGATATAGAGTGCTGGGCTATCAAGTCTAATATTTTAGGCAGGGTGGTCTCAGGCTGGGCCAGAGGGCATTCTTGTTAGCCTCCCTCCCCAACTGGAAAGGAGGAAGAATGCAGCAGAGAATGAGGGAGGAATGGGGAGGGACAGGAAGAAATTTTGAGTTGGAATTCTGTAGAGTAGCTGGGGAGCTTTGCCTTAGTTGTCCTGGTAACTAAGTGTCTGACGCTGATGGAACTGGAAGGTGGTATCTGAATGCTTGAAATGATTTAGAAAGGAACTCTGGGCAATGGGGAACCCTAAAATATGGATTCTGGAATTGGATTGCTCTAGTTAAGAGCAGTGATGGCTCTTCCAGGGGGCCCCATATCCATCCAACTCCCGGAACCCACATGGCAGCTCACACCTGTCTGAGACTCCAGTCCCAGGGGATCTGATGCTCTCTTCGGTCCTCTGTGAGCACTGCACACATATGGTGCCCAGATATATATGAAGACAAGTTTATTTAAAAAAACATTGGACCTTAGACAAGCATCTGCATTAGGATTCTACGACCACACGCACAGAATTAAATCTCTCTGTGGCAAGCTGAGAACTATAGACAGACTTAGAGTCATTTTGTTAATGAAATTTACAGGACCAAAGACTCATGACCAATGGTGTATGCTTCCTCGGTGGTTTTAAACCACCCGAGACCCACTACTCCATGACTATGCTCGCCCAGAGCTGAGGATTGTCCAAGCAGGGACATCAAAAAGTCAAAGAGGGGAGGAAGTTAGGATGCCTGACACTGGATTCAGGCCAGTTAGGACGTGAGGCACACACAGGTTATTTTTAGCTTCCCAACGGTGAACCCTTTCCAATCTTTGGGGAGGGTTCCCACATTTAAACCATGTGAGAAGCAAGCAACAGCTCATCACAGAAGTGGGGAAATGCCAGACACCTGCTTCCACAGATCTCCCGGAAGCTACTCGAGGCCTGAAATCTGAATTTAACCAAACACATGCACCTACCAAGAAGTCTGAAGACAGCATTTTTGATAATTTTTCAGGCTGGTAGCTTATTTTTGGCCTTGTCCATGACCTAAGCCTCTTCTATAGATTCCTCAACTATTCTTCAAGATACCAAATGCAGTGCGAGTGCCTTTCTTTTCTTTGTTTGTCAACCAGAATGCAGTTCAGTTGCTTGTAACCAAAGACCCCTAGTAAAACAGAAGACATGTGGACTGGGTGCCTGAGGCTCAGCCAACAAGCAGAAGGAGACTGTTTCCTCTCCCAGCACTGTTCCCTTCCAATCTAAATTCTAGCATTTGGAAACCATTGAACCTATCATAAACACAGACATTTATAATCCAATTATCTCTATTTTTTTAAACAGGGTCTCATGGAGCCTAGTCTAGCCTCAAACCCACGATGTAGCTGTGGATGGCCTTGAGTCACTTACCCTTAGGCTTCCCTGTCTCTGCTGATAAGATTCCAGGCACACACCACCATGCCTGGAGTGTGGGATGTTAGGGATCCAGCATTGCGCAGGCTAGGCCAACACCCCACCAAGTAAGCTACACCCCAACATACGTTCACATTGTAGCTAGTCAACTCTCGGTAATTAAGTGATTGTGCGATGTTACAGAGGTTTGACAGTCCAGGGCCACAGCTATATTACCTACTATCTTCCAAACATTTAAAATTTGGTATTATGTGTTATGGTGGTGCATCATCTGTGTCACGAATCAGTAGCTCTTGTGGGGATATCAAGGTGTGCTGTATAGCATGACCCAGGTGGTGGCATGGTTTCTTTGATAGATGTGGCACTGTAAAAGCATCACACAGAGTGAATATAGAATGGTAGATATGCGAAATAAATGTTTTGCTGATAGAAGTTTTAGGAATCTATTTTAGGACAGGAATCTTTTGGGGATTGCAAATGAGCACAGACTATTTTCCCTGTGGGGAAAACAGGAGCTTGATAAGCCAAGAGAAATGACTTCCCAAAGCCCATCCTTTCAGAAAAAGTCAATGTCCTGTTGGGGAGTAGTGTGAAATGTATTAGCAACTTGAAGGTTTCCTTACACGAAGGTGATTCAAAGGGCATGCCAGCATCTCCTGAGACATTTGCCTTGACTCTCTTTTAAATGAGATCATTTAAGACTATCTGGTCATTTAAAGCATATGTGATATGTAGAACAGGGATGTGGAACGGCAAAGGGGGTACAAGAACAGAACGAGTGTGTGCACAATGAAAGTACCTTACACAAATGCACGGACATGTCATCATTAAGCCTCTTCATATAATTAGCTTATATTACCCTTGAAAGTACATAATGGCTACACAGAATCCAAAGGACGAAAACCATACTTGGTATCCCCTTGGCTCCTATGGTTATCAGTGCTTTGATGGGCCTTCAAGAAGGATGTGCTGTTTTATTCTGTGGAATCAAATGACAGAAATCCATAGGGGGTTTCCGTGGAGCAAGAAGACAGAGAAAAGTCAAAGTTCAGCATGCCAGAGTGTAAGAGAATGTAGGCTGGAGCTACTTCCGTACAGTCAGAGACCAAGGACTCTGTGCAGCAGATTTAATGGAAGACATGGCGAGGCATGAACATCGGTATCTAGTCAGCTGCTTCCTTTTCTACTGGTTGGCTTTCAAGAGCACTTTCATTTGACTGATGTGAGTTGCTAGAGCGAACGAGGTGGCATAAAGACAGTAAACATGAATTAGTGCTGGATGTTTAAGAATCGCTCACAATGTTCCTTACTCCAATGTGTTTGCAGACAATATTGTACTATTTGTAAGTCGGCTCAGAGTTGTCTTGCTAATAAAAGCCTTGGAAAGTGGAATTAGGAAGTAGGAGGTGGGCATGATATATAATAGACATGAGTTGTAAAGATAAGTTGGAATCCTGGGTATCTTATAAGGATGCTGTGAGAAATAGGATAACAGATGTCAAGGGCTACTATTGGTGCTCCAGATGTGGTGGGTCTTAAGGACTCCACCTAATCCTTGCTATAGTCAAAGGCCCAGAGACCAGATTGATACATAACTTTAATGCATTTTAAATGAAAAGAGGTGATCTATCAATAGTCTTTATTTTGTTTTATGTATATGAGGTTTTGTATGCATGCATGCCCATGTACCACATGAGGGCATGTATCTTCAGAGGCTGGAAAAAAGACATCAGAATCTCTGAAACTGAATGGTAGTGAGCTATCACGTGAATGTCGAGAACCAAATGCAAGTTCTCAGAAAGAGTTGAAAGTGCTCTTAACCAATAAGCCATCTTTCAAGCTCCAGAAATTTCTTTACGGGATTCTCCTTCTAATGGTTAATATATACCTAGCGTCATCTTTTGGGATCAGTTAATTTAATAAATCTATATAAGAAGATACTTTAAATTTTTTTCCTGCCTCTACCTTCTGAATGGGCATACAAGTGTGTGATACCGACCGACCCTCTTTTTACATGGTGATGATGACTGAACCCAGGGCATTAACCATGCTAGGCGAGCATCCTACCAACTGAGTTAGAGTGGCCAGCCCTGGAAGAGAATTCTTAAGTGGTGATAGACTAAGCCCTAGGAGAAAATGGGCAAATAGTTATTTCTGGGTATTTTGAGAAAGAGCCCATGCCTGTGTAGTAAAAGTGCACAGCTGTAGAGCTGATTCCAGGTTTAAGGGTGAATTAGTTACAAACTAGAAAGATCTCTGGAAAGGTCAGGTCTGCCCTAGCCTGGTGATCTGATGCCACTAGACACAGTTGGGTCACTGGCTTCACAGAGAGCTTAGAAGCCAGTTCAGTTTGTCCTAGCACAATGCCCATGATGTGCCCTGTCAGCATGGAATCCCTTTTTGTATCGTGATTATCGACACTTTCATTATTAGCCATGATTCCATAATGCCCCGCACATTCTACAAGTCAGCACTGCTGACCCGGGGAGAGATTTCCTGCAGGGTTGGCAGCGGGGAGATGTGGCCTGCTGTTACAGTTCTGTCTGATCCAATGGCTGGGGAAGCAAGAGTGAACATGGGAATAACCAAACCTCTGCACCCACCAGCAACAGAGACTGTCCCCTCTTGGTGCCCATTTCATTCAGAGAAGTCAACCAGACAGTCTCACAAGTCACTCCTTACTGATGCACTCCTTACCACAGCCCCCTGGACAAGTTTTCTTTCCCCAGAGCAGCCTGGAGTAGAAAGATGTGAGACAGAAGCTCAAATCCAGACCCTCATGCTAACTGCCACTGAGTATGACCACATACCAGCCACTTCCCTGCTCTAGACATCAGGGATGGGTTCTTTGTTTGTAGACTTGGAATAGGGCTAGCCAGTTAACCTACCTGCTTCTTGCTAGTATTGTAGGATAAAGGACCAGAATGAAAGATTAAGATTCCAAAGTCAGTGGCCCAGTTAGCTTTCTATGCTGTGAAAAAATACCATGACACACAAAGGAGCTTGGGGGACCAAGGGATTTATTTCATTGAAGACTTCCATGAAGGGCCCACCATGAAGGGAAGTCTGGGCAGGAACTTAAATAGGGTGGAACTAGAGGCAGGAACTGAAAGAGAGATTGTAGATGATTGCTAGTTACTGGCTGGGCTCCCATAGCTTGCTCATCTTGCTTTCTTATAGTACCCAGGGCCTTCTACCCAGGAATGGATCTGCCTCCATCAGGCTAGACCCTGCCATATCAATCACTGGCCAAAAAATGTCCCCATAGACTTGCTTACAGGCAATTTGATGGAGGCGTGTTTTTTTTTTTTTTTTTTTTTTTTTTTTTTTTTTTTTTCAGTTTAAGTCCCCGTTTCCCAAATGACTCTAGCTTGTGTCAAATTGACAAAAGTACTAACCAGCACAGTTAGTGACTTGGGGATATGATGACTACCAGAAGCATATTCATGTGATTGCCTAGGCTCAGTCCAGTAGGATAAAAGCCTGTGCCTTCACATAAGTCAAAAAGGTGCTTTGAGCTCTGGATAGGTAGGTCTCTAAGAGGACTGAACCAGGAAAGGGAAATTATCATGGGCATCTGGGGCTGTCTTTGACTCCTAGATGACCCCTAAGTCATATGTAACTAAAGACAAATAGCCCTACATCCTGGTCTCTGCATTCAGTTAGCCTAAGGAGATGCATAAAAGGCTATAGTGGTCCAAGGATGCGATTGGAGAAACAGAGAAAGGCAGGGAAAGAAACAGAAAATCTTGACTGTGTTTTGGGCCCGTTGTGTGCATGCCAAGCCTATATTTGAATGCTATTTGGCATGCACTTACTTCCACGTGTTCTTCTTTCTGCATTCATTCAAGGGCTAAATTTATCCCACTAGAGGGGAAGGCATACTTGAGGAGGTGGGGAGAAAAAGTTGTAGACACAAAGGCAGCTGCCTGTTGGGGAGCCAGAAGCACCAGGGAGCTCCCTGGAAAAAGGCAGGGAGCCAGCACTCCGAGGGAACCTTCCCCACACCCTGAGCACAGGTCCCAAGTTGACCTGACAATGGAAGGCATCTGCGCTCTTCCCTTCTAGGAGATGTATGAGCAGGAGCCAGACTCCAGATCAGGAGAAAGCAATTCCCAGACTCCCCGTGAATTCCCAAGTCTGACCCAGCCCTTCAGGAGATGGAGATCCTGCAGCTCTCCAGGCCTCTCCTGGGACAGCAGTGTCTGTCTCCAAGCTTGCTGATGAAGAGTTGATCTCGCTCTCCCTGTTGGAAGTACCACTGCAGTTGTTTGAGGAGCAGCTTAGTAGGATGGGTGCACGGAAGGAGAATGCCATGTCCTGCCATCAGGGAAGACTAGAATGTATTACTGGGTAGAAGGCGGCTGAGCCATGTTGGAGCTGGGGAGCCGTTTGTGGTTGTTTTGTGCTTTCCCTTCTGTGCATCCTGTTCCCCACTTTGCTCTCTTACTTCCTTACCTCTCACTCACCCCAAAGCCATCTTCTGCTATAGCATCTTTGCAAATGGACAGGATGAGTCATTGAAACAGGTAGCTTTCCTAGTGACCAGAGTGTTCTCTGATGGGGCTTCAGCCTTTCCCAGAGAGCAGGTAGTGGCTTTCTGTCTGAACTCTGCCTCCCATATTTTGTGAGACATCTTTCTCTTTGTTAAGATAAGTGAGGGCAGGGTCCCCAAGACTCCCCTTTGTTTTAACCTCAACTAAGCCACCAAGGCCTCTTGCCAGAGTTTCCCCCCCATATTTGGTCTGCAGTACCCTCTCCTCCTCCCCAGAGAACTTGACACCTTCTTCATCTGTTTGTAGCACTCCAAATTTGGTGCTTTCTCATACCATGAGCTATGCCTGGAATGCAGCCTCCCCCTCCTTCTTCTAATTTCCCAAGTCTCCTCTTGTTAACTTCACAGAGTTCCCGAAATCCCACCCACTCAGGGTATGTCTGTCTGTCCCTTAGGAAGAAGTCGTTATCCCCGCCTAATTCCTAACATAACATGCCACTGGCAAACTCATGGCTCCGCTTGTCATCCCTTCTTAACCCCAAGAACCATAAAGTCACAGCTTTGAAGGAGATCCTGTCAGGATCTTGTCCTACAAGCCACTGTGATGGTTGTTTGTAAATAAGGAAGCTATTTAAGCTGGGAGGAGCCATAGATTAGACAAACCTGGTTGGGGAGAGGAGAGGAGAGGAGAGGAGAGGAGAGGAGAGAGAGAGAGAGAGAGAGAGAGAGAGAGAGAGAGAGAGAGAGAGAGAGAGAGCAGTAGAGGGGACGTTTGCATGCCACAAAAATGTATGTGGAGCTCAGAGGACAACTCAGCAGAGACAGTCTTGTTCTCTCACTTCACATGGGTTCCAAGACGGGTTCACATGGGTTCCATGATCCAGAATCAAGTGTCCTACCCACTGAGTCATCTCATGCGCCTCTCTCTCTCTCTCTCTCTCTCTCTCTCCTCTCTCTGCCTCCCTTCGGTCTTTCTCTGTGTGTGTCTTTCTCCTTTCTTTTGATTAAACAATTTTCTTTTAACTCTCTATCCAAAAGACTACTTCTAAGCTTTAAGTCAGGAACAGGTAGGGCTGGATCTCACTAAGACTATTGGGAATGACAAGCTCCTTTCCCAGATGCAGGCAGCACTTCAAGCATAATTTCTAGAGTTTCAGGAACTCTCTGAGTCCTTTGAAGCACACTTCTAGAAGACCCAGGGACTCCTGGTTTAAGCAGCTAACAAACAAACAAGAATTTCTTCTCCAGAACTTAAACTATTAGAGGACAAGGATGGTGGTGGAGTCACTAAGAACCTGGATGCTCACCTTGGTCATTCACTCAGAATGATGAGGAACACCTGCTCAGCAGGTAGCCCTAATCTGGCCAATGGGGGCCGGGCTGCCCACTCATTGTCTGTGTTCTAAGTGGATCCTTGGCCCCAGTAACAGCCTCTGGCAGAGAAAGACAAGGCAGTGGGGGGAAGCCAGCAAACTCCCTCCCTGGGAAGGCTTGCCTCCACTGACCTCCTCCCAACCCAAGCTTCCTAACACCCAATGCCCACCCAGCCTTGGGTCCTCTAGCCTTGGGTCCTCTAGCCTTGGCTCCTCTAGCCTTGGGTCCTCCAGCCTTGGGTCCTCTAGCCTTGGGTTCTCTGCAGCTTCTCAAAGCAGGGAAAACTTCTCTCTCTCTCTTACCTCCTAAGATTAGCCTGGAACTGTTTTCTGTTCTAAGTGGAAACAAAAATAAAACAAAAAGAGAGCTCATTTAAATAAAACCCAGGGCAGCCTTGACGCGGTAATCATACGGTTTGTCCATATCTCTCTCAAGCAGTGTTAGGTTCCGCTTCATTAAGCACCATTACGAAGAGCTTCCAACACTCAAGATCCCCTTTCCAAAGGTCTGCCCAGCTTTCTCCCCCAACTGCTGTTGGGGAAAGTTCCAGTTGGGAACTTCCAGCCAAAATCCAAAGCTTGATTCAAAATCACTGGGCTCTCAAAACCTTGGGCTTCCAAGAAAAACAGTCTGTCGCTGAATTAAAGGCGCTGTTAGCTTGGTTCAAGCCAAAACAAATGTAGCATTAATAAAAGGACAGCAGTCTTCCAAGGTGGTGACCTAATAAGGCAGGTGACAATAGGTATCTGGCTTCAAAACCCCAGCCCTCACCAACCTCAGAGCAGCAGA
>JADRCD010247164.1:0-48029 GCA_019843815.1 Montemys delectorum | reverse complement strand
ACTTAGGATAGGAACCCCTCACATGGCCAGTGAGACTCACTTAGGACAAGAATCCCTCACATGGCCAGTGAAACTCACTTAGGACAGGAACCCCTCACATGGCCAGTGAAGCACTGCTCCCCTCGCACAGAGGGAAGTTGATTTACAGAGTCCATTCCCTGGGTTGGTGACCTTTGTTCCTCAGGAGTATTTGATCTCCTGCCAGACCACTGCTATTATAATCAATGTGTAGACGTAACTGAAGTGGCAGGCTCCATAAGATGCCCTTCAAGGTTTTTGTTTTCTTGAAGAGAGGAAAAGCTCTCTTCAAATATAATTTTCAAGAAGTTAAAAGCGTGACTCAGCCGGGCGGTAGTGGTGCATGCCTTTAATTCCAGCACTTGGGAGGCAGAGGCAGGTGGATTTCTGAGTTCGAGGCCAGCCTGAGTTCCAGGACAGCCAGGGCTACACAGAGAAACCCTGTCTCAAAAAACAAAACAAACAAACAAAAAAAAAAAACAAAGCATGACTCATGCAAATAGAGAATGAACAGTTTTTTATTTAACACATTAGATAACAGTGGGAATTTGAGGAATTGAACTGTTGCCTGTCGGCCCAACAATGGCCAAGTGAATTCATTGCTAGCTAAAGAACTCCCACGAGGCACAGATGTAGTCTTTAGTGTGAAGACCTTTGTTTTCAATTTGGTTTTGAAACAGGGTCTCATCTGTCCCCTAGCCTGACTTTGAGCTCAGGATCCTCCTGCCTCCACCTCCCAGGGTGATCTTCCAAGTAACAGTCCAAGAGGCCTGTTCTGTACACAGTCAAATTGCCCAACTGAAGCGAGTCTGCTAATCTGGAACTGCTCATCTGCTGTGTCTTTGTATTACAGAGGTTGGATTCCGATGATCAGTAGAGGAGAAGCGGTGGTGTCTTACATGTGGGGTGGCCATTACAGACGTTATTTCTGGATGTTCTCTCTGAAAAAGACACATGCTATACAACATATCACCTCGTGCATACCCAGATACACAGAGGGAAAAAAAACAAGCAGAATGTTAACAAGAGCACCTTTGTATTAGAGGATGTGAGAGAGTGTGGGGGCTGGGATGGGGGGGGGGAATTTAGAGCTTTTAGAACCAGAAGGAGGAAAAACCCAAAAGTTGCCTTGCACTGAGGAAGCAGGCACTATTGTTGACGACACACCTTCACTGCCTGCTGCCCCACCCTCTGCATTGGGCCCATGGTCTAAGGCTTGGCAGTTTAATCCACAGAACTGGAGAGCCCCAGGAGAGTGAAATGCTAAAGGAGAGCTGAGGGCAATCCTGTTTGTTTCTTCTCTCTCCCTAGGTTGCGGTAGATGGCACAGGGAGCCCAGTGTGAGGAGAAGCCTATAGTGCAGCGAGAGCCCCTAAAGGAACGCTCTTGGTTCAGCAGACTCGCTGCTCATCCGTGGCCCCCAGAGTCCCAGCTGGGACTACTCAGCGGAATCATCTTTAAACAAATACTGCAGCCAGGACTCACCCACATTCCAGGCAGCGGTTTGATGGATGGGGCCCACATCAGTGTTTTTCCCAAAGTTCCCCAACTGACTTAGATGTGGGAGAGGGGAATGAAATCTGCTAGACTAAAGACATCCCATCTGTGAATAGGCCCAATGTTTTAAGTGCTTCACAATGGGCCCGGCTTCCACTGTACACCAGTGAGAGAGAGCACAGCGTAACTGTTCACTCAGGGAGCTCTGTGAGCCTTTAGCAAAGCCACCCACTCCTTGGTCCAACCACGCATGCTCATGGTTCTTCCTAGAGGACACGGAAACATGCGGGGCCTTTGTCCTGCACCTGGGCAGTCAGCTGGTTGCCTGAGAACAAGCCTTTCCAGCCGAGCTGAGTCAAGCCATCATCTTTAAAGCCCTGGTCGGTCAGCTTGCTGATGTTTCGCAGTGAAGGACGGGCGCTCCCGTTACCTCATGGCACTCTCTGTCTTTTTGATTCCAGGCTGTGCAGATTATAGTGTTCCCAGAAGACGGTATCCACGGATTCAACTTCACAAGAACATCCATTTACCCGTTCTTGGACTTTATGCCATCTCCCAAGCTGGTCAGGTGGAACCCGTGTCTGGAGCCCTTTCGATTCAATGACACGGAGGTAGGTGAGGAGTCCAGCAGACTGAGTGGAACCAGGTCCGTGGCCAAAAGCCACAGCGTGCTGCCTGAGGTTTGAAGGAGTGAGTCTCTTGGATCCAAACCACCAAGCCCAAACTCCCCAGGGCCCGTGCTGATTGATACAGGACAGTACGCAGATACAGATCTTTTCATTGGTGAATTACCCAAGAGCCACACTAATTGAAACATATTAAACAAGTCAAGTTTAGAAAAAAAAAAAAACTAAACTAAAAGTTCACCACCACCACTGCCTGGCCTCATCCCACTCCGGAGGCTTCTAGCGAGGCTGTGCTATGCCTTTTTTTTTTTTCTCCCTTCACCAGCGTCCTGTCTAGTAGAGACATGCTACCTTCTTTTTAACTCTTGCTATTTTAAGCACCGTTTCAATGACTATCCTGTATGTATATTTTTGTAAGCATGTTCAAGGTTTCCCCTAAAACCCTTGGCAATGGAATTTCTCAAAGACTACACACATTTTAGTATATTTTTAAGTGCTAAATTTAGAAATTAGAAGGGGATTATCCCGCTTTATATATCTTCAGCACTAGTTTATGAGCCTGTTTTTCTGCCCTTGGGTCAACACACGATGGAATACTCCCTAGAGCTTCTGCTGTTCCAACAAAGGTGACGAACATCACACTTTGATTTCTGTCTAGTCGTCACTATTGAGTCTGAGCACGGGTCCGGGTGCTTCGTACATTTGTCCTGTGAGTCAGTCACCTGTGCATCTCTGAATGTTCTCAGAAGCCTTCTCTTACTGATTTGTGAGAGCTGCTGACATAGACACAGCGCAGGAAAACTTTTTATCGAAAATGCTCCCCACAAAAGGCAAGATTTAAACTTACCTATTGTATTTACCACCCACCCCAGGTCCTCCAGCGCCTGAGCTGCATGGCTATCAAGGGAGGGATGTTCTTGGTGGCCAACCTTGGAACAAAACAGCCTTGCCCCAGCAGCGACCCTGGCTGCCCTCAGGACGGGAGATACCAGTTTAACACAAATGTGGTGTTCAGCGACAATGGCATCCTTGTTGACCGCTATCGTAAGCACAACCTTTACTTCGAGGCGGCCTTTGATACCCCTGCTAACGTGGACCTCGCCGCCTTTGATACTCCCTTTGCTGGCAAGTTCGGCATGTTCACTTGCTTTGACATCCTGTTCTTTGACCCCACCGTCCGACTCCTCAGAGACCGCGAGGTGAAGCACATTGTGTACCCCACAGCCTGGATGAACCAGCTGCCACTCTTGGCAGCCATTGAAATTCAGAAAGCATTCGCCACCGCCTTCGGCGTCAACGTTCTGGCAGCTAACATCCACCACCCGTCTCTGGGGATGACTGGCAGTGGCATACACACCCCTCTCAAGTCCTTTTGGTACCATGACATGGACGACCCCAAAGGTCACCTTATAATCGCTCAGGTAGCCACAAACCCACAGGGCCTCACTGGGACAGGGAATACAACTAATGAGATGGACCTCTCCCATGGGAAGTTCTTAAAAATCTTGTCCGGAGATCCGTATTGTGAGAAGGATGCCCAGGAAGTGCACTGTGATGAGGCCTCCAAGTGGAACGTGAATGCACCACCTACTTTCCACTCGGAGATGATGTATGACAATTTCACCCTGATCCCCATCTGGGGAAAGGAAGGCCACCTCCAGGTGTGCTCCAACAGCCTCTGTTGCCACTTACTTTATGAGAGGCCCACCCTGTCTAAAGAGCTATATGCCCTGGGTGTCTTTGACGGACTCCACACCGTGCACGGCACCTACTACATTCAAGTCTGTGCCCTGGTCAAGTGCGGGGGACTTGGCTTTGACACCTGCGGGCAGGAGATCACAGAGGCTGAGGGCTTGTTTGACTTTCATTTGTGGGGGAACTTCAGCACTTCGTATATCTTCCCTTTATTTCTCACCTCGGGGATGACTCTGGACACCCCTGACCAGCTTGGGTGGGAGAATGACCACTATTTCTTGAGGAAGAGGGGACTGTCCTCCGGCCTGGTGACAGCGGCTCTCTATGGACGGTTGTATGAGAGGAAGTAGGAAAACTATGTGGTCAGCGGGGTGGGCTCTGCTGGCCCAGCTGCCTTTCCACAGATCCCAAGCGCTGGGAAAGCCGCCCCTGGGGCACTGGATCTCACCCTGGGGAACAGTAAGAAGATGGGCGAGGCAGTTCCTTCTTCCTTTCTCCATAATAACTGAGACATTTTTCTGGTATTTTCTATTCACATGAGTCTTTGTCAAGCCACACCCTTTTGCCACTACACAATTGGTTTTCAATGCTAAGCCAGAAAATAAACCTCAGTTGCTATTTTACAAGTCCACAGAATACTGGATTTTTTTTTCTTTGTTTTGTATTTTTCACTGTTGATCTAGTGACACCGCCTCGATATCCCCCAAGCTCAAACACTTTCTGTGGTAAGAAACACTCTCAAAGCAAAGCTGTATAAAAGGTTGCTGTGGTGACTGTCCCTATTCTGGTCAACAGGACTCTGTCCAGACGAGGTGGCAATGCCAGAGCCACTAGCAGTGTCAGAAATGCAGTCCTAGGAACGGCTCTTCAAAATAGAAGAGATAGAAGAGAGGCCTTGCTGTCAGTAGATGGGTGTGTGGGCGGGCCTCGGAATAACTGGGGACGGAATAACTCGGAATAATTGGGGACGGTGGGAGGGGCTAGAAAGCGTCGAGCGAGCAAGGCGAGGCTAGGAAAGCATGAGTAAAAGAATTATTCTGTCTGTCTCATCCAGGGATTCCAGAGACTTTAATACATCGGTTTAGCTTTGCTCAACTGTGTGGGATACAGTGACACTGGTTTAGCTAAATTTGTATTAAATAGGTCTCCTCTGCGCACAGAGGCCCAGTGCCCCATAAGCTACGGGAGCTGCCTGGTCAGTCTGCTGTGGTCATGTACTTTTACTTAGTCCAACAGCAGCAGATCTTTTCCAAGGCCCCACAAAAGCGCAGGACAGGGGCTGCCCACAGTATCAGCTCCACACTAGAAACTGACAGACATAGTCAGGACAATGAAGACATTTAAAAAAAATATGTGAATCCTGTGCAGAGTAATTGTTTCGTTATAATTTTTTAAAAAGTGCAGAATAGATAGTCTTCTTATATTTGCCTCTTAATATTGTTGCTATTTAATGCCTTTAAAAATCTGTGTGTGTGTGTGTGTGTGTGTGTGTGTGTGCGCACAAGAATGCCATGGAGTATATTTGTGAGGAGGTAGAGGCAGGCAGATTTCTGTTCTAGAACAGATATACAGCCAGGGATACATAGTGAGTTCTGGTCCCAAAACAGCAACAACAAAATTACCAAACTGTATGAGAGGAAAACTGAACTGTTCCCATTCTCTGGCAGGGATGTCCCTAGTCTGGTCCTTGGCAGGGCAACTGAGCATGTACCCTGGATTCCAATGGACAGCTCTTACAAGTGTGGCCTCCGCAGTGCGTTTTAACCTTCGGGTGCTGTTTCACCCCTGGGGCAAGCACAGGCACCATGCCAAAAGCAAAAGGCACTGGTGGCGCCAGCCTGGGTTGACTCACGGCTTGCAAAGGCTCAGGATGAGTCAAGTCTTGAGGAAATGAACAACCCAATCCCTCAGGAAGTCCTGGGATTCCTTCACCCTGGGAATTCCCCTGTGATGGTGCAGGACCTCTCCCACCAGATGACAGTCCCTGCCTGCCCTCCCAGTGCAGACTTTGTGAGCAGGCGGGAGCTGGCAGGCTGGATGTGGTGTGGCTGGCCACATTCCGTGCTGCTTCCCTGCCCCCAAACTTTGAGAGACAGAAAGTCTCTTAAAAATGCATATCACTACTCATTCCAAGATGACCCAAACCTGCACGAGAAGCAAGCACAGGAAGGCTCATCCTGATGCAGAGCCATTACATCCAGGCCTCGAAGTAAGTGACAATACTGGGCACCTGTCAGATCTTCATTTGTCCCTGCTGACTAGCCCCAGACTGCTAATGACAATTCAGAATGAATTGCTCCTGCAGACAGAAGGGCAACAGCAAATAATGGGGGTCGGACAAAGGGACTCTTACAGTGAAAAGAGGTTGCCAGATGGCAGAACAAAGGATGGGAAAGTGAACGAAACCAACCATTGCAGGGGGAAATATGCCGATGACTAATGACTGCGCTATGCTTTCGTTAACTATGGTCCTCAAGTTCAGGAAGCAAATGGCAATTCTGACCACAGCACGGAGGCAGGAAGCCAAGTGTATTTTTGGTGGAAACAGACTTGCGGGAAGTGGCTTAGTCTGTGTGGGCTTTTCTGTAGGTGCAGCTGTGCCTGACTGTGGTTTTTCTCACAAAGGAAGTTAGGGCATAATGAGATATATTCACACTGAGCATCACATCTGTACCCCAAAGAAGGAAACAAAACAAAACAAAACAAACAAACAAAACACCAAAAACAGCTTTCTTGAAGACTGGTCTGGTTCCAGTATCTACCACCCATGCCACAGGGGCAGACATGCCCAATGCTACTAGACATGCCCAATGATACCACCGGAGAAGACCCCGGCAGTGACCCCTTCATGGGTGAAACAGCATGGGCTGTGTTCCTTAACTATGGGTGTTGTAACAAGTCTCCAAGTCAATAGCTTTCAAATAAACACCAAATGGATTTTAACTCAGCTGCCAAAGTATTAATAAGGACTAGGACTTTGCTGGAGGCACCAGGAGCCACCCCTTGGCTGAAGCACACAGGCCAGGGCAGGCACAAGACCCAAGACTAGTCAGCCAGATGGCCAGCTGTCATGAGAGGTGACCTGGGGTAAAAATTCCATGTTTAGAGCCACCCTCCTAGTTCCCACTGAGGTTCAGCGCTGCCTAAATGACTTCAGGATAAACATGGATTTTCAACACCCAACATTCAGGGTCTACATATGACAAAATAAAGTCACAGCCATTAAAAATGTACAAAAAGGCTAGGTTTATACCAGCCAGTTACATACCTGAGATCCCAGCCCTCAGGAGGCTGAGGTAGGAGAAATTGAAAGACGGTGGCCTTCCTGGGTCAAGTGAATCCCTGCCTTAAAAAACATACCTCATAAACATACACCAAAACCCATAGACCGTCGGAAAGTGTTTTTAAACTCAGTGCTAGGAGCACAGCAAAACATCCCTAGGACTGCTCCTGGGCTGGAGGACGGGCCTGGGCTCTGCCCTCAACCTTCTCTTCAAGGTCAACATCTGCTGCCTAGTCATGACAAGCAGCCCAAGCAGGTTACAGGTCATTATTTGTCACAAGGATGCCTATCTCTTGTCCTGGGGTCCTGATGTGTCACCTCAATTTTCACTAAGCTACAAGCAAAACCACCTCTTTCCTCATATCTAAGACAGCATGAGTGTCCGCACCTTACGCTGCCTCTAAGGATCAGAATCTGTGGGGATGATGAGAAGCCCGGCCTTTAAAGTCGCTGAAAGATGAAGTTTATAAACTGTGATTTGAAGATCAGGTGCAATGGAGGAGGCTCTAATTCTTTAAAATTGTTGTTGTGGCAATAGATATTTTGCAGCCCAGAATGTACAGTGAGAAAAAAGGGTCAGTCCATTTAAGAAGCTGTGTTAAATTGTGGTATGGAGTCACGTAAAAGATGAGAATTTTCTTAGGGACTGCTTATTGCCTTGGTTCACATAAATATTGGGTTTAAATGCACACACACACACACACACATTTGTGTGTGTGTGTGTGTGTGTGTGTGTGTATGTGTGTGTGCACCAAAATAAATTGCTGAGAGGAAGGGCATGATGCTGCATACCTTTAATCCTCAAACTTAGGAGGCAAGGTAGGTCTCTGAGTTCCAGGCCAGCCAGAACTACACACATATTGAGATCATGAGTCAAATAAAACAAAAACCAAAACAACCAAAGAACAAACAAGCAAGCAAACAAACAAACAAAAACCCCCAAACAAAACAAAACCGGAAAAAAAAATCAAAACAAAAACCTATGGTGACAGTTGTTGCATTTCCACGGACTGTATTTCCATGAATGTCTAAGCTATCATTTCCAGTCACCTCTACTCTTCCAGAACTTTGCCAATCCTGATTAATGTAGTCTGTGCTCCTTGCTTTAGCTCTGGAAAGGACTCTGTGGCTGCTTCAAAACCAGGTTATGCACAATGACACCACCTCTGTCTCTGGAGGCTTCCTCCGGGGAACCCAAACAGATTCTCTGAGAAAAAGCAGGCCACAGGTGCAGGATCCCAGGGTGAGAGAATGGGGTCCCCAGCCTCAGTCCTGGTCAACTTGCAGCTCCAGCAAACACTCTGCCCCCCCCCCCAGCCCCACAGCCCGAGAGACTGTGGCAGCTAACGGCCAGACGCATGCCATCGCCACGTTGCCAGGCCCAAGCTGCGGATTTGGTAGCAAAAATAAGTGATGGTTGTTGTTTGGAAGCACTAAGTTCTAGGACGGCTTGTTATACAGTAATCAGTCATAGCTGGCACCCGTGAGCTGTGTGGTTTGGGCTACTTGACAGTCTTAAATATATATATATATGTTTATATAAGTATGTATATATAAGCCCAGTGAGGAGACATTAGCAGCTACTATCTGTGTGCCCTATGGGCCGTGGAGGATTGTGGGTCTCTGCACAACAGTGGTAGTGTTAAGCTGGGGGTGACATGGCCATTTGAGATGATTCCCCTCGCTGCTGCTGAGTTTCAGAAGTCCTGTCTCCTTCTAAGTCATTCGTACCTCACGAGCAGGTAGTGGCTCTATAGGGCAGAGTGCAATAAAATTTGTTCTAGGAAATGGAACTGCTAAAATTTAGAATAGGGAATAATTAGAGGCAAAGGGAGAGAGAGGGAGAGGTGGGAGAGAGGGAAGGATAGAGATAGAGAAAGAGAGTTCTTTTGAGTTACACATTCTAACTTTAATAGTCTCTCTCAATTTGTAGTCCTGTGCCAGGCTGGCTTTGAATTCCCGAGTGGTTAGCCACATGTAGGTTTGGGAGTGGCCCAACCATTGAGCTGTTTAAGAAATACTAAAATATAAGGGTGTCGTGTGTGTATGTGTGTGTGTGTGTGTGTGTGTGTGTGTGTGTGTGTTTCATTTGGGAACCCAGAACATTGGGGTGAGTAGCGAAGAATGCGCCAAGGAGATTTGCATAGAGGTTAACTGGCTACAGCAACAGGTTGGAGTAGGGTTCTGGATGGGGAGATGGTGATCAGAACAGAAAAGATCAGGTTTGGGGAGGATGGAGGGAGAGAGTGCTTTGAATTTCCTGCTTCCTGCTTCCACCTCCTGGAACTGGAACACGCATGCATCACTGATAGATCATTGCCCCTCTAGCTGCCCTTGCTCCACTCCTTTCCCAGTTAGTTTCCGGTCCTACCAAGTGCCTGCATTTGTCCTCTTAGATGTCTGACAGCCTAGGCAGGATGACATGAAATGAAGATGCCCACTCTCCTAAGGATCTAAAGCCACAAACCCCCTTTGGTCTCGGGATTTGGAGGGAAGGCTCTTTTTTCTCTGTCCCTTCAGGGCCCCATTGTGCTGCCCACAGTATGATGGTATAATATGTCTCTCCTGCTGCTTTGCCACTCCATGCCCCACCATGGCCCCATGGTTGCACTCCATGCCCCACCATGGCCCCATGGTTGCCAAGCTCTCTCCACGAATCTGCTATTTTCCTGGTTAACAGTCACCACGTTTATCCTGCAATTAGTTAATAACAACTACAACCCGGCATTTATTTGTGTGGGGATATGGGTGGGACACAGTACAGAGGTGCACTGTGGAGGTCAGAGACAACCTGCAGGAGTTGTATAACTTCGGCTTCTTTGTCAAAAACCAAGTGTCCATTGGTGTGTGGATTTAATTCTGGATCTTCAATTTGATTCCATTGATCAACCTGCCTGTTTTTATGCCAGTACCATGCAGCTTTTATTACTATTGCTCAGTAGCACAGTTTAAAATCAAGGATGGTGATACCTCGGCAATTCTTTTGATTATACAGGATTGTTTTAGCTATCCTAGGTTTCTGTTTTTCCATATGAAGTTGAGTATTGTCCTTTCAAGGTCTGTAAAGAATTGCACTGGAATTTTGATGGGAATTTGTGTTGAATCTGTAGATTGCTTTTGGTAAGATGGCTATTTTTACTATGTTAATCCTACTGATCCATGAGCATAGAAGATCTTACTATCTTCTGATTTCTTCTATAATTTCTTTCTTCAAATCATGAAGTTCTTGTCATACATGACTTTGGCTTGCTTGATTAATTATACCAAGATATTTTATATTACTTGTGGCTATTGTGAAGTGTGTTGATCCCCGGTTTCCTTCTTAGCCCCTTTATCACTTGTATAAAGGAGGTCTACTGACTGTCTTGAGTTAATTTTGTATCCAGCCACTTTGCTAAAGGTGTCTATGGCAGAATTTTGGGGTTGCTTATGTATTCCATCATGTCATCTGCAAATAGCAATACTTTGACTTCTTCCTTTCCAATTTGTAACCCTTTGATCTCCTTTAGTTGTCTTACTGCTCTAGCTAAAACTTCACATCTCTATTGAATAGATACGGAGAGAGTGGACAGCTGTATCTTGCCTGGGGTTCCCTAGTATAGTGTGGCCTCTGATAGGGCAGAAATCTGCCTGAGTTGTGGGCTGGAATATGGAGCCCATGGGAAGGGGTGCATTTTGTGGCTGGTGGGTAAGCTTTAAGGAGTGCTGAGGGTGGGTGATGAAGCCCAAGTGTTTAAAGCATTATCAAATACACAAAAACCAAGAAACAAAACCAAAGCCCACATCCATAAATAATAGAAAAGCATATATTTTCAGTAAAAATCAATGCATCTTCAAAGAATAGTTGCAACCAATAATTTCCCGCAACCATTAAAAGAACAAAGAGGGTTGTGTCCTCTGAACCATGATGTGCTTGTCATGGGAACTGGTGCAAGTGAGGCTGAGCCATGCCAAGAGTTTGACATATGCATGAGGCAAATGGCTGAACTATTAACAAAGATGGACTTGTATGAGAACCAATACTTTGGCATCGTAAATGAGCTTAAAAAGTGTAAAGAAAAATAGTTGCAGTTAATATAAAATGTGAGTATTACATTCTACAAGCTCTGAACATTCTATCTTAGATCTTGGGGTCATTATTAGGCACAGTAAGAGTGAGTTGGACTCTAGTGCTGAGACTCCGCAGAAATCGATCTGATGGGCAGGATGACTAAGGGACAGGCAGGCGCTGGTGTGTCCAGCGTGGATATGTAGGGCACGCGAATGACCTGTGTCCCCTATGTCCCCTAGTGGGACAGAGAGGGTGAGAGGCTGCTTCACCACACTAACCAGAATGGTGCACAGCGTCAGGACTTGAGAATTGCTTACTTCTGGATTTTGACATTTAAATTTTCTGGCCTGCAGTGAAACCACAAAGGGGAGAATATTCTTTATCTGGTTTGGTAAGGTCTGTTGTCTATTTTCCACAAAGGGTTATTAGGGATCTATTTTTAAATTAATATTCTATTTTCCAAATTCAGAGCCTTAACAATCTCTCCTTTCCAAGGCATTAAAAAAAGTTTAATATTTTTTATGTTTTATTGATTATTTGGGAATCTCACATGCACTCCAGTTATGCTTACTTCCCCATGTCAGCCTTCCTCACGGTGACCCCCCCAAAAAGAGACAGAATGAAAGAAAAAAAAACCACACAAGTACATTTTGTGTTGTCCATACATTCATGGAGCATAGCCAGTTCCTAGTGGCCAGCCCCCCAAGGGAAGATGATTGTTCTCCACCTGCACCCCCACCATAAGCCATCAACTGTGGAGCACAGTGAGGCAGCTAGGAGGGGAGGACAGTTCTCCCAAGCTCATGCCACTGGCTGGCACCTCTGTGAGGCTGCCAAAATGTCAAGGCCAGCTCATGCCTCCATGGGTGCAGGCTAGCTCTCTGGAATGCCCACACCATGCTGGTGAGGAGTGGGGCCAGCTCTCTCTGACCCACGGACATAAACATGGCAGCCCAGACCATGGACATCAGACTTCAGGGGTAATTCAGGCCACAGACAACACAGCCCCTGGCCTTATCAGGATCAGTATCCTGCTCCTGGCCCTCAGCAGGTGTACGGACCATGAACTTCATGTCCTCACATGGCTACGCATGCTAATCACAACCAGATGGTCCTCAGAGAACATCATCAAGGCACCAGTCACTGGGACAGACTACAAACATCCACATGGATCTCAGGCTTCCTAGCTGCCTGGGGCAGTAGAATGGACTAGACACCAACATGGCCCCTGGTGGTATCATGGATGAAAGTGGTCTTTCAAGGAGGTCCAATCCAGTCGTCTTCATCATTACCTAGAGCCAAGGTGATCCCGTGGCCGGGCAGCAGGGACTGAATCTGCGTCTGCATAAGTTCCAGGCTGCTGTGCAGCTCTGTCAACCTTACATTTTTCTATTTTTCCCATCTCTGTATAATGGCTATGTTTATCATAACAGTGCCAACCGCCCTCCTCCACCCACACTGTGAGGGCAGGGTGGCTTGTTCTATGGATTTTTAAGTCATCTGCACATTTTGGATAACACTCCTTTATTGGTCATGCCTTTGTTTAGTATTTTATCCTAGCCTATGTCCTGCCTTTCATTCTCTTCCAGCCAACTTTTGCAAAGAAGAATTTAAAAATTTTATTGAGGCTTAGCTTCTCTTTTCTTTACAGATGGTACCTAAAAATCACTGCCAAACCCCAGCTCACTGAGGTTTTGCATCTAGATCTGAAATTCATTTCTGAACTAGGTTCTGAGAAGTGTGTACATCTGTGTCTATACTTTCAGTAGATGTCCATGAATCCCCGAAGTTTGTCTAAATGGTTTTCTTTGGCTCAACTATATCTCCCTAACTGTATTGTCAAAGATTAGCTGACTGTTGATTCCTATGTTTGCACTCTGTTATGTTCTACTTTGCCCCAATGTCAAGCTCTGTGGTCTGTGGTTGATAGTTTACTACAGCTTTATGTTATGCTCTGAAGTCAACTCTGTCATTTCTCTTTGTGCTCCAATGTTCTGTGAGAGGTTCTGGACTTTCCCCTATATTTAAACTTTAGAATACCTTTGTTTGCAAATACACTGGCTGGAATTTTTATCTGGGCTGTATTGACTCCATAAATGGGGATGGGATAGATAACTGATATCTTCACATTATTGATGATGTATGTCTTAGGCAGGGTTTCTATTCCTGCACAAACATCATGACCAAGAAGCAAGTTGGGGAGGAAAGGGTTTATTTGGCTTACTTCCATATTGCTGTTTATCACCAAGGAAGTCAGGACTGGAACTCAAGCAGGTCAGGAAGCAGGAGCTGATGCAGAGGCCATGGAGGGATGTTCCTTACTGGCTTGCTTCCCCTGGCTTGCTCAGCCTGCTCTCTTATAGAGCCCAAGACTTCCAGCCCAGGGATGGCACCATCCACAAGGGGCCCTACCCCCTTGGTCACTAATTGAGAAAATGCCCCACAGCTGGGTCTCATGGAGGCACTTCCCCAACTGAAGCTCCCTTCTCTGTGATAACTGCAGCCTGTGTCAAGTTGACACACAAAACTAGCCAGTACAATGTATAAATATGAAATAAATTTCTGTCAGTTTTATAAATTCACCTCCTGTAGTGCATACACATTTTTTTCTTTTTGTCACTTTTCACAAATTGTGTTTCAAGGAATTAGTCTGTTTAATTTAGGTTGTGAAACCTGTGTGTAGAAAAGATTGTTCTTGGCAATCCTTTATTACTCATGCCCGTAGGCTCTGTGGTTGAGTCTTCTAATTGTGCCTTCTGTTTCTCCCCCTACCCCCAAGCTTTGATAAAGACTTTGATCAGTCTTTGCAAGGCACCAGTTGGATTTCCTGTCTTGCTAATGAAACTACTTTCTATTTCATGTTCCCTTTGTTTTTGAAGACAGGGATTATCCATGTATCCCTGATTGTCCTGGAACTCTCTACAGACACACCTGCCTCTGCTGGGATTAAAGGCAGGTGCCATTGTTTTTATAACTTGAAAGGATTTTTCTAGTCTCCTGAGGCAGATGTTCATATCGCTGATCTCAGACCTTTCTCGTATGGACAGTCAATGTCAGGAACTTTATACTCAAACACTGCTTGTGCAGCAACACAGACAATTCTCATCTTTTCCTTTCATTTAATTCACAGTGTTTTAAAAATTATAGTATCTTTATTAACATGTTTGGTTTGTGTGTTACTTAACCTTCAAGTGGTTTTGCTGCTCCATCGATTGCTCTAACTTATGCTGTCAGTGTCCAAAAGCAGACTCCATATGTAAGTCAGCCATGGGATGTTCTATATCCCAGTCTATAATGCAGTCTATTTGGCAAGAGCTCCATGTTTTAGATGTGTGTATTTTGCTGTTGTGAAGAGCTTACAGACTCTGTCCACTCCATGCAGTTGTTGAGATCAGCTATGACTGCTGATTTCCTACCTGCTAGTTCCCATTACTGGTTAGCTATAGGAAAATCTATAAGTATAAAAATGAATTCATTAACTTCAGTTTTTGCATCAATTCTGATACCCTATTGTTATGTGTCAAAGAACAGAAATAGGATTTTTCATATTCTTATCATTAGGGAATTTCACATTATGATCCCCAAGCACACTTACTTCGTAGTCCTCCCAGATTTGCCCTCCTGAACCTTGTGGACCTCCCCTCCCCACCAAATATCAAAAAAAAAAAAAAAACAAGTCCAATTTGTATTACCCACATACTCACTGGAGCACAGTCAAACTCCTGGTGGCCAGCCCCTTAAAGAAAACTGAGTCCTTCCCCACCTACACCCCTGCCAGAAACCATCAGTTGTGGAGAGCTACACTTCAGCTTCCATATCACAATTTTTTATTAGATATTTTCTTTATTTACATGTCATATGATATCTCCTTTCCCAGTTTCCCCTCCAAAAAAACAGAAAATAAAATAAAAAACAAAAAAGCCCTGTTCCCTCCCTGCTCACCAACCTACCCTCTCCCACTTCCTGGCCCTGGTGTTCCCCTACACTGGGGTATAGAACCTTCACAGGGCCAAGGGCCTCTCCTGCCTTTGATGACCGACTAGGCCATCCTCTGCTATACATATGCTGCTGGAGCCATGAGTCCCACCATATGTACTCTTTGGTTGGTGGTTTAGTCCCTGGGAGCTCTGAGGGTACTAGTTAGTTCATATTGTTGTTTGTCCTAAGGGGCTGCAAACCCTTCAGCTCCTTGGGTCCTTTCTCTAGCTCCTTCATTGGAACCCTGTACTCAGTCCAATGGATGGCTGTAAGCATCTATTTCTGTATTAGGTACTGTCAGAGCCTCTCAGGAGACAGCTATATCAGGCTCCTGTCAGCTAGTACTTGCTGGCATCCACAATAGTGTCTGGATTTGATGATTGAATATGGGAAGGATTCCCAGGTGGAGCAGTCTCTGGATTGTCCTTCCTTCAGTCTCTGCTCCATAGTTCGTCTCTGCAACTCCTTCCATGGATATTTTGTTCCGCTCTTTAAAAAGGAATGAAGTATCCACACTTTGGTCTTCCTTCTTCTTGAGTTTCTTGTGGTTTGTGGATTGTACTTTGTGTATTCTAGGATCCACTTATCAGAGAGTGCATGCCATGTGTGTTCTTTTGTGATTAGGTTATCGCACTCAGGATGATATTCTCCAGATCCATCCATTTCCTAAGAATTTCATGAAGTTATTGTTTTTAATAGCTGAGCAGTACTCCATTGTGTAGATGTACCACATTTTCTGTATCCATTCCTCTGTTGAGGGACATCTAGGTTGTTTTCAGTTTCTGGCTATTATAAATAAGTATGCTATGAACATAGTGGAGCATGTGTCCTAATTACATGTTAGAGCATCTTCTGGGTACCTTGGTGTGATTCAAACTAAGCAAGTAAAAGATCCATATGACAAGAACTTCAAGTCTCTGAAGAAGGAAATCGAAGAAGATCTCAGAAGATGGAAAGATCTCCCATGCTCGTGGATTGGCAGGATTAATATAGTAAAAATGGCCATCTTGCCAAAAGCAATCTACAGATTCAATGCAATTCCCATCAGAATTCCAACTCAATTCTTCATAGACTTAGAAAGAGCAATTTGCAAATTTACCTGGAATAAAAAACCTAGGATAGAAAAAACTATTTTCAACAATAAAAGAACCTTTGGTGGAATCACCATCCCAGACCTTAAGCTGTACTACAGAGCAATTGTGATAAAAACTGCATGGTATTGGTACAGTGACAGGCAGGTGGATCAATGGAATAGAATTCAAGATCCAGAAATGAACCCACATACCTATGGTCACTGGATCTTTGACAAAGGAGCTAAAACCATCCAGTGGAAAAAAGACAGCATTTTCAACAGATGGTGCTGGTTCAACTGGCAGTTAGCATATAGAAGAATGCAAATCGATCCATTCTTATCTCCTTGTACAAAGCTCAAGTCCAAGTGGATCAAGGACCTCCATATAAAACCAGATACACTGAAACTAATAGAAAAGAAAGTGGGGAAGAGCCTCGAGCACATAAGCACAGAGGAAATTTTCCTGAAGAGAACACCAATATGTTATGCTCTAAGATCAAGAATCAACAAATGGGACCTCATAAAATTAGAAAGCTTCTGTAAGGCAAAAGACACTGTCAATAGGACAAAACAGCAACCAACAAATTGGGAAAAGATCTTTACCAATCCTATATCTGATAGAGGGCTAATATCCAATATATACAAAGAACTCAAGAAGTTAGACTCCAGAGAACCAAATAACCCTATTAAAAATGCGGTACAGAGCTAAACAAAGAATTCTCAACTGAGGAATACCGAATGGCTGAGAAGCACCTAAAGAAATGTTCAACATCCTTAGTCATCAGGGAAATGCAAACCATATCACAATTTTTAAGAGTTCTCTTTGATGGCCGTCTGTTTAGGCTTTTTTTGGTCTAAAGTCATGCTGATGTCTGTGGGTAGTGCTGCTACCAAGGGCCATATCTGGGTCCATGGTCCTACTGAAGCTGGGGGCTGTGTTGATGTCTGTGGGCCATGCTACTATTACTGAAGGCCATGTGGATGTCTGGGGTCTGTGTTGCAGCCTGAATAGGAATTTTAACATGGGGCAAGAAAGGAAATGTGCTTTTAAAGAGTGAGCATTAGCTTTGCCACCTGCACCAGGAACGTGGGCCACTAGTTTCCAAGCTACTACAGAGCTGGAGAGTGGGGGCTGCAACCACAAGCTGGGTCACTTGCTGTTCTTCCAGTCAGTGCTTTTTTCTAAACACATGCTATAGAAGTTGCTGCAGCCATATGTTCACGTTTGGGAGACTCAGTTTTGACACACTTTGCCAGCTTACTACTGCTTCTGTGGAGGCAAGCATTAGAACTGCTCATTCTGCCATTTTCATTGGTATTAACAGGTTTCATGAACTGTACCTGACAGTTAGAAATCCTCTACATTGTCTATAGATTTCTGAATGTGGTAACAGGAACACAGGTTGCCAAAATAGGGCTTGTTTGACAAATCCTCATGTTTTCTGGATAGATGCATATAAATGTTATTCCTTTGGTTCAGAAGTCTTTGTTGAGCCTGGCATCATTGTGTACATCTGGAATTTCTGTACTTCATAGTAAATGCCTGTAACTTTCTGAGAGTCTAACAGGCATGATTCTTCTAGTCCATTCCAAGAATGTGAAGTGAATGTGGTGGAATAGTCTCTGGTCACTACCACCTTGATGGAGAATAGCCCTTCCTTTTCTTACCACTATCTTTGCTAGACTCAGAATGCAAACAAGAGCAGCTCTCTAAGCCAGCAGTGAGAAAACTGCTCCAAATCCTCTCCGCTCAGCCTGTAAGGCATGTGGCTAGGCTTTGGAAAAGGCCACAAGTTACCTTACACATTCAAGCCCCTCAGATGGACTGGATACTCCCATGGTCTTGGCCATCATTCTTCCCAGGGCTTGAGAACTTTTAGTGAAGCACAGGCCCCTTCCCTGAGCAGAGCCTCTAGCCAGCTCTGGGCACATTGCTCCATGGGCAGCACCACCCTGGGGAAGAACAGAGATGGAGTCCTAAACCCAGACTCTGATGCCCAACCTCTGACTGTAGTTCTCATGGCCTGTTCTGACATCACAGAGTTGCAGGCAACTGTAGGCCTGAGTGCTGAGATCAAAGTGGTTGGCTACCGATGTCCAGCTAACCCACATGCCCTTCACATGCTTGGCTGCTCAGCTGAAAGGAGTCCACGCTTCTACAGAAACACCTTGGCCTTGAATCATCTTCATTCATTCTCTTGACTCCTGTTTGGTGTTTCCTGTTTTGAGGCTTCGCCATCAGAGCCACAAGGGACTTTTCTTTCATGTATGTTGTGTCTTGGTGATCAGAATGTGAGCTCACACCAGGCTACCAAGGCAGCAGAGATTAAGTGCAAGCTTTCCTGTTGGTATGGAATGGGCAATCTGATCATCTGTTAGACCAGTCTACTAGTCGCAGTTCCTGATGCTAATTTTGAGTATCAGAAAAGAGCCAACTTACCCCATTTTCTAAAAGCTCCTTATCTGAATAAAGCTCATACTTTAGGAAGAAGTTTTTCTCCAACTGAAGTGTTGTAAGGCTATCTGGAAGCAAAGCCAGTTAGATGCTGTACAGCCAGCAGACATTCAAAAAGGGGCTCATAGCTGACAAACTAGCTCAAAAGAAAACTTGAGTGTTGAGGATAGAGCTCTGTGGTAGTGTTTGACTAATGTGTCTGAGGCCCCGAGTTCCATCCACAGTTCAACTCAAACCAACACACAAAACAAACTCAACAAAGCTGCGGATAAGAGGCACTTGGGTGAACTTGTACCATGCTGTGGTTGGTGCTGCCAGGTTCACTCAGCGTCTCCGTCTTTTACCGCTACCATGAGTTTGTTTCAATGTTCTTCTGCTTCTTGTCATCAGCAGCATCTTGTCATCTTTTACCAGAAATAACTTTGTAATCCTTAGAGTGTAAACAAGCAATCTTCTCATCAAGGGCTTCTATCATACCAGGACTGTGAGTATTGCTTTTAATCTGGAATTATCTGGAATTTTTCTTGTCTGTCTCTGACCAAAGCGCAAGGAATTGACCCAGTCCCAGTATATTTCCAATATTTAAGGGCATGCTTTCTGATAGGCCTCAAAGCTGGGACAAACGTCTAAGGTGCCTATTTAATATACCAAAGTGGACTGGCCAGGTTCTCCCAGAATCGCTCTGTCCCTACCTTTACAGGGTCTTCTGGCTGGCATACCCCACTTCTACCCTAAACTTCCCCAGCCCAGAGGTTGGGCTGCTCCTTCCTATATAATCCAAACTAGTTTGGTTATCTGGTTCCTTTTGTCTACTTTCTTGGCCAGTCTCTTGGCCCAGACTGCCCCTCTTGGTTGGCAGCTACTCTTCCCTCCCCACTCCTCATATAGCTCAGGGTCATGTCCACTCTGAACTATCACAGATGTCCCTGTACCTTAACTTTCTCCTCTACCATGCCTTTTTTTTTTAAAAAAAAATATTTTGAGATATTTAGTTATGTCTCCTTTTTCATTTCTGATTTTATTAATTTGGATACTGCCTCTGTGCCCTCTGGTTAGTCTGGCTAAGGGTTTATCTATTTTGCTGATTTTCTCAAAGAACCAGCTCCTGGTTGTTTATTCTTTGTATAGTTCTTTTTGTTCCTATTTGGTTGATTTCAGCCCTGAGTTTGATTATTTCCTGCCATCTATTCCTCTTGGGTATATTTGCCTTTTGTTTGTTTGTTTGTTTGTTTTTGTTTTTTGTTTTGTTTTTTTTGTTCTAGAGCTTTCAGGTGTGCTATCAAGCTGCTAGTGTAAGCTCTCTCCAGTTTCTTTTTTTGAAGGCACTTAGAGCTATGTGTTTTCCTCTTACCACTGCTTTCATTGTATCCCATAAGTTTTGGTATGTTGTGGCTTCATTTTCGTTAAACTCTAAAAAGTCTTTAATTTCTTTATTTCTTCCTTGACCAAGTTATTGATTAGAGTGTTGTTCAGCTTGCATGTGTATGTGTGCTTTCTGTTGTTTTTGTTGGTATTTAAGACCAGCCTTGGGGCTGGAGAGATGGCTCAGCAGTTAAGAGTACTGACTGCTCTTCTAGAGGTCCTGAGTTCAAATCCCAGCAACCACCACAAATCCCATTTAGGGTGGCTCACAACCATCCTTAACAAGACCTGATTCCCTTGTCTGAAGACAGCTACAGTGTACTTACATATAATATATAAAATATTTAAAAAAAAAAAAAAAGACCAGCCTTAGTCCGTGGTGGTCTGATAGGGTGCATGGGATTATTTCAGTCTTCTCATGTCTGTGTTTCCTCTTTAAGGGCTACTACTTGTTTACTTGTGATCTCCTGTAATTCTTTATGGGATTTTTTTGTTTCCTCTTTAAGGGCTTGTACCTCTTTACTTGTGTTCACCTGTATTTCTTTAAGGGAGTTATTCATGTCCTTCTTAAATTCCTCTAGCATCATCGTGAGATATGATTTTAGAACCAAATCTTGCTTTTCCGGTGTTTTGGGATACCAGGACTTGCTGTGGTGGGAGTACTAGGTTCTGATGAAGCCAAGTAGTCTTGGTTTCTGTTGGTAGGATTCTCGCATTTGCCTTTCGCCATCTGTTGATCTCTGGTGTTAGATGTTCTTGCTGTCTCTGACTAGAGCTTGTTTCTGCTGTGGGTCTGTAAGCCTGTGTCAGTACTTCTGGGAGATCAACTCTCCTCTGGTAAATCCCAGGCGCAGATGGGTGAGTCCCTGGGTTAAAGCACTCCCTGGAGGCAAGCTCTCCACTTGCAGGGGAAGGGCAGAGAGGGTTGCTGATCCACCACTGGATCCTGTCCCTGCAACTCCCAGTCTGTGTCTCCCAGCTGGTCCCGTCTTAGAAAGTCACCTGAGAAAAAATGGCAGATCTCACCAGAGTCCCTGGGTTAAAGCACTCCCTGGAGGCAGGATCTCTGCTTGCAGGGAAGGGGCAGAGAGGATTGCAAATCCACTGTGGTCACTCGGAGGCTGAGAGGATCCTGTCCCTGCCACCCTGCGACTCCCCTCGTCTTCTTGTATCTGTTGAGGCCTGTTTTGTGATGGCTTATATGGTCAGTTTTGGAGAAGATACCAGGAGGTGCTGAGAAGAAGGTATATTCTTTTGCTTTAGGATGAAATGTTTTATAAATATCTGTTAGATCTATTTGGTTCGTAACTTCTGTTAGTTTCTCTGTGTTTCTGTTTAGTTTCTGTTTCCATGATCTGTCTATTGCTGAGAGTGGAGTGTTGAAGTCTCCCAATATTATTGTGTGTGGTTCAATGTGTGCTTTGAGTATTAGTAAAGTTTCTAATATAAATGTGGGTACCCTTGCATTTGGAGCACAGATATTCAGAACTGAGAGTTCATCTTCGTAGATTTCTCCTTTGACCAGTATGAAGTGTCCTTCTTTATCTTTTTGATTACTTTTGGTTGAAAGTTGATTTTATTTGATATTAGAATGGCTAATCCAGCTTATTTCTTGGGATCATTTGCTTGGAAAATTGTTTTCCAACCTTTTTACTCTAAGGTAGTGTCTGTCTTTGTCACTGAGATGTGTTTCCTGTATGCAACAAAATGCTGGGTCCTGTTTACATATCCAGTCTGTTAAGTCTATGTCTTTTTATTGGGGAATTGAGTCTATTGATGTTAGGAGATATTAAGGAATAGTGATTGTTGCTTCCTGTTATTTTTGTTGTTAGAGGTGGAATTATGTTTATGTGGCTATCTTCTTTTGGGTTTGTTGATTTACTTTTTTGCTTTTTCTACAATGTAGTTTTCCTCCTTGTGTTGGTGTTTTCCAACTATTATCCTTTGTAGGGCTGGATTTATAGAAAGATATTGTGTAAATTTAGTTTTGTCATAGAATATCTTGTTTTCTCCATCTATGGTAATTGGGAGTTTTGCTGGGTGTAGTAGCCTGGGCTGGCATTTGTGTTCTTGTAGGGTCTGTATGACAACTGCCCAGGATCTTCTAGCTTTCATAGTCTCTGGTGAGAAGTCTGGTGTAATTCTGATATATTACTTATATATTTATATGTTACTTGACCTTTTTTTCTTACTGCTTTTAATATTATTTGTTTTGAGCATTTGGTGTTTTGATTATTTTGTGACGGGAGGAATTTCTTTACTGGTCTAGTCTATTTGGAGTTCTGTAGGCTTCTTGTATTTTCATGGGCATCTCTTTCTTTAGGTTGGGGAAGTTTTCTTCTATAATTTTGTTAAAGATATTTACTGGCCCTTTAAGTTGAGAATCTTTGCTCTCTTCTATACCTATTATCCTTAGGTTTGGTCTTCTCATTGTATCCTGGATTTCCTGGATGTTTTGGGTTAGGAGCTTTTTGCATTTTCTTTGACTGTTATGTCAATGTTTTCTATGTTATCTTCTGCCCCTAAGATTCTCTCATCTATCTCTTGTATTCTGTTGGTGATGCTTGCATCAATGACTCCTGATCTCTTCCCTAGGTT
The DNA here is from genome assembly GCA_019843815.1 of Montemys delectorum. Lineage (NCBI taxonomy): Eukaryota > Metazoa > Chordata > Mammalia > Rodentia > Muridae > Montemys > Montemys delectorum. Next base: position 25,394 of record JADRCD010247164.1, on the reverse strand, counting down.
TTCTATATCCAGGGTTGTCTCCCTTTGTGATTTTTTTTAGTGTTTCTATTTCCATTTCCTTTTTTTTTTTTGGAAACAGGGTTTCTCTGTGTAGCCCTGGCTGTCCTGGAACTCACTCTGTAGACCAGGTTGGCCTCGAACTCAGAAATCCTCCTGTGTCTGCCTCTCAAGTGCTGGGATTAAAGGTATGCGCCACCACTGCCTGGCTTTCCATTTCCATTTTTAGATTTTGGATGGTTTTGTTCATTTCTTTCACCTGTTTAATTGTGTTTTCCTGTAATTCTTTAAGGGATTCTTCCTCTTTAAAGGCTTCTAGCTGTTTACCTGTGTTCTCTTGCATTTCCTTAAGGGAGTTATTTATGTCCTTCTTAAAGTCCTCTATCACCATCTTAAGAAGTGATTTTAGATCCGAATCTTGCTTTTCTGGTGTGATGGTGTATCCAGGACTTGCTATGGTGGGAGAATTGGGTTTTGATGATGCCAAGTAACCTTAGTTTCTGTTCCTTCTGTTCTTGCCCTTACCTCCTGCCATGATTATCTCCAGTGCTACCTGTTTGGAGATCCTTCCTATGATGCTGGTTGTGTCAGAACTCCTCAGAGTTCAGCTGTCTCTGTGATCCTTGAGATCCTGGGTGTGTCAGTAATCCTGGGCATCAAGCTGCCTCTGGGACCCTGAGATCCTGGTGTGACCAAGGTCCTGTGATCTTGTTAGAGATACATGTTAGAGTGCCTAGGAGTAGAGCTTCTTCTGGGTGTTGTGGGACCAGTTGTGGAGTTATCGCCCAAAGCCTGCTCAGAGCACCTCTATACTATGATCCTAGGTATGTTAGAGTGCCTGGGAGTTGAGCTTCCTCTGGGTGTTGGGGGACTGGCTGCTGCAGAGTTTGAGCCCAAGGTCTGTTCAGGACCAGACGGTAAGGAACCTGTTCCATTAGTCAGGCAGAGTTCCTGGGTGCCTGGGTCCCGCTGGTCCAGTTACTTCTGGTGTCCTTTTTCTTTTTCATTTACTTTCAACATATTATCTTGTCAGTTTTTGAGCCAGGTGGTGGTAGGGTACACCTTTTATGCCAGCACTTGGGAGACAAAGGCAAGCAGATCTCTGTGAGTTCAAGAACAGCTTGGTCTACACAGAGAAATCCTGTCTCTAAAAAAGTTTGTTGAATGTGGAAAATAGGCCCAGCAACTGACCAAAATAGATGCAGAGACCCACAGTCAAACATTAGATGGAGTTGGGAGTCTTGTGGAAGAGTTGGGGGAAGGATTGAGGATCCAGAGGGGATAGGAACTCTGCAGGAAGACCAACAGAATCAACTAACCTGGACCCTTGTGGGTCCCAGAGACAGAACCATAAAGAGCTTATATGAGCTGGACCTAGTTCCTCCCTGCACATACTTAGCAGATGTGTAGCTTGGTCTTTATACAGATCCCCCAACAATTGGAGCGGGAGCTGTCCCTGACTATGTTGCCTGGCTGTGAGTTCTGTTCCTCTAACTGGGCTGCCTTGTCTGGCCTCAGTGGGAGAGGATGTGCCTAGTCCTGCAGTGACTTAATGTGCCAGGATGGGTTTGTTGATTGGTGAGGTGGGAATGGAGGAAGTAGCAGGGATCCTGGCATAATCAATTGGTCTGGCATTGGTGAGCTAGAGTCCTGTGAAAACATATAAACAAAACTTCTGGAACCAAACATCTGGTTCTTTTTATTATCTAGTTTGTAGCTCTTTTTAAAAAAATCTTATTAGAGGTTTGGAGTAAATTCTATATTAAGATGTCTAAAAAGGGACTTATAATCTGTTTTGTAAAGTATGATAAGGAGATGAGTATTTATACTCTCCATTTTGTAACAAACATTTGGGTCTTTAAAGATTGATGTACTCTCTCCATAATATCCTGTTCTGAGATTATGAGAGTGCCAGTGGACATAGGAGCATTGTCCATTTCTAAAGCTCTAGGTGTCCCCAAGTCAGACAGAAGCATACATAACCTATCACATCCTGCAAGTGCGCATACAAGCCCTGAGAGTTAGTTACCATGGGGGGAACATGCATGGGGTGGGATAAGCCAAGTAGTTCTGCAAGATGGCTCAAGCAGCCTTTGGAAGAGGAGAGCAGGCAGTGATTTGATGATGTGATGCATAGCTCTGCTGAGTTGCCTCTGTAGAGAAAGCAACAACCTTTGTCAGGGAGTCAATTTTTCATTCCCTTTATACATAGGACCAGGAGGCACAGAGTGAGCTTGAGCGTGTTCCACAGAGAAAAGGCAATTTCTAGACTGCAGTAAGAAGCCTTGTAACTCTGAAAGCAGGGTTTGGATAATGAAGCAGCCAGAAGGCAGTAGAACATTTTTTAATATGGGAAAAACAACTTGGCTACATATTAAGAGTTAGTATATAAGTTAAAGGGTTTGTCCTCTAGCCTTTAAAAACAGAAATTATTGCTATTAGCAATAATTTGTTGTGTAGACGTTTTTATGTGGGGAAAGACTCTGTATGAGCATCAATAATCAAGGCAGCGTGTCTGAGGAGGAGCCATAAGTAAACATTATTGTCTTGGGGCAATGAGTCTGATCTGGTTCTAAAAGGGTTAATAAAATTTTAACGTTAATAGTCAATTTTCTTAATGACTCTGGGGCAGTATCCAGGCTGAGAATATCAAACAATGGCTTCAATTTAGCTGTATTTTTAAGAAATGACAAATCCAATTAATTTCTTTTTTTTTCTTTTTCTTTTTTTCAAGACAAGTTTTCTCTGTGTAGCCTTGGCTATCCTGGACTCACTCTGTAGACCAGGCTGGTCTCGAACTCAGAAATCTGCCTGCCTCTGCCTCCCAAGTGCTGGGATTAATGGCGTGCGCCACCACTGCCCGGCCCAATTAATACTTTAAAAGATGTTTTTTGAAAATTATTTAGAATTTCTTTTAAATAATAAAACCTTAATAAATTACACTTTTGTCAAGCCTGACAGCACAGCACAGCACAGCACAGCACAGCAGAGCAGCAGTGAGGAGGCCTTGGGAAAAGGCTTGAAGGTCAGGTACTGCACTTGAAGGCATTCAGCTTTACAGTATTTTGCCGCCTCCATCTTCAAGTTAGATTCCTTCTTCAAGGTCAAATTCTCCTCCTCTGATTCATTACTATCTTCTCCTGAACTACCTTTTTTATTCTACCAAGAAATAAACATTGTTCTTTGATCCTGAGTGAGACATCAATAAAGGAGTCCCTTCATGAGGGGGAGCAGAGGGCTCCTGAGCAGAGAGCTCTTTATCACCTGCCAATGTCTGCTTATGCATATTCAAATAGCAAGTGCTATGAGAGGCATGTCTTTCCCTCCATTCCCAGTTTCAATATCTAAAGTTCCTTGGTCTAGAAAACCAAGGACTTGGCTTACTGTACAAGCTGGAGAGAACCATCAGCTTACTAGTGCGAACCTGGATTTCCCTTTTCATAAGTCTATGTTTAATAACACCAGAGGAAAACCTTTCGTCCATAGGTTTACCTTGTTCTATTTTGGTGGGGTTGACACTTAATAGGCGGGAGCCTTAGCCCAAAGCAGCAGACAGTTCACAGGGTCAGAGTTCTAAGCTGATGGGAGCTTCCAACTATAGTGGCAGGTGGTCCACAGCATCAGCTGTGGGCTAGCTGGGCCTAGATGAACTCAGCTGTGTTCTTTATCCCAGTCTACTCAAAACAATAGGGGGCTTACCTCTTCAGGTCCCTTGTTTGGGCACCAGAATGCCAATAACCAGTTTTGGCATCCATGCGGTGGGTAAACTGAGGCAGGCAGGAGTTTGGGGGTTAGTGCTTAAGAGCTGCTGATGGAGGTAGATCCAGATACCTACAGGGGCTGCTGCCAAAGGCAGCCAGGGATTAGAGAAGTTACTCAGCAGACTTTTCTCTGAGGGAACAACGCTTATTTTACTGGGGCTAGCACTCCCTATGGCCAGTGGAAAAACTATGAACTCTTTTTCTCCTTGGGGCTGGTGAGAAAGGGAAGAGAGAAAACACACACACACACACACACACACACACACACACACGCGCACACTGAGCAGATAAAACAAAAGGCAGAGTCTAATAATTTCATACATACAAATGTATACATATATGCATGCATACATACATAACTATAGACAGACATACGCATAATTACACATAGAATGGTTAGAACAAAGCTCCAGCAAGCAGGCTCCAAGCATTTCACACATACATACATAAATACACAACTGGTGGAGCAAGCTCTAACATACATTCAGACAAGCTTTACATATATATTTATATACACATAATTGATGGATGGAAGGAACAATATTCCAACCTCCATTCACACAAACTTTTCATATACACATATATATACATAGTTGATGGATGGAAAGAACCATGTGCCAAGCCCCACACTTTATTTCCATAGTTTATACATCTCAGCAAAATCTTTTAAGCAGTATAAAATTACAATGTGATTATCTTTTAGTTTTATTTTTAGTGAATGATTATGAAAAAGCAATGTGTTCTCCAATACCTTTACAAGAAATAACATTATGTAGTACAGGTAAAGAATTATCCCCCCAAACCCATGTACATGCATAACTAAGCAACTTGCTATAGACTAACAAAGTATAAAAACAAGCAAGGTAGTTTTTCTCAGTCAGTTTCTATTACTGGCAGACAGCAATTTGGAGTTACAAAGAAAGGAGTAATTATTTTATTATGTATCTTTCAAAGTAATATTCTTAAGAATCTTAAAAGAATCACAAATCTAAACTTTTATATAAAAATCAGTCATAGCTACCTTAAATCCTCAGAATGCATATCCACTCATCAGCAACTTATTAAACCATATCAGGAAGTTGAGGGCAAAAATGCATGTAAGAAATCAATCATCAAGGATCAGACATGAAGAGAACATACATCTGCTCCAACACCAGGGAGTAACTGGGACCAGCAGGACCCAGGCACCCAGGAACTCTGCCTGATCAGTGGCATGAGTTCCTTCCATTCTGGGCCTGTGCCCTGAGCAGACTCAAAGGAAGCTCCACTCTCAGGTGTTTTAACATGCCTAGGATCGTAGGATCAAAGCCGGTCCCACAACACCCAGAGGAAGCTTCACTCCCAGGAGCTCAAACATGCCAAGATCCCAGGAGCTTGGCCACACCAGGATCAGGGTTCCAGAGGCAACTTGACACCCAGGAACTCTGACACACTCAGGATCTCAGAGACAGCTGGATTCTGAGAAGTTCTGACACAACCAGGATCACAGGAAGGACAGGCTCCAGTCAGATATATACCAAGGGCAGGTAGTACTAGAGATAATCAGATGGCAGGAGCTAAGGGCAAGAACATAAGCAACAGAAACCAAGGTTACTTGGCATCATCAGAACCCAAATCTTCCACCATAGCAAGTCCTGGATACACACCATCACACTGGAAAAGCAAGATTCGGATCTAAAATCACTTCTCATGATGGTGATAGAGGCCTCTAAGAAGGACATAAATAATTCCCTTAAGGAAATGCAGAACACAGGTTAACAGCTAGAAGCCCTTAAAGAGGAAACTCAAAAATCTCCTAAAGAACTACAGGAAAACACAATCAAACAGGTGAAGGAAATGAGCAAAACTATACAAGATCTAAAAATGGAAAGAGAAACAAGAAAAAAATCACAAAGGGAGACAAACCTGGAGTTACAAAACCTAGGAAAGAGATCAGGAGTCATAGATGCATAGATCCTTAATATTTCTTAAAATATGTACACTAGCACCTTGACAGCACACCTGAAAGCCCTAGAACAAAAAGAAGCAAATACACCCAAAAGGAGTAGATGGCAGGAAATAATCAAACTCAGGGCTGAAATCAACCAAATAGAAACAAAAAGAACTATACAAAGAATCAACAAAACCAGGAGCTGGTTCTTTGAGAAAATCAACAAGATAGATAAACCCTTAGCCAGACTAACCAGAGACAGTATCCAAAATTAATAAAATCAGAAATGAAAAGGGAGACATAACAAGGAAATGTATCTTATTCTGTTTGTTGAATATTAACAGTTGAAAATACTGAAATCATGTTCTATAATCATGGAGATATTATTGATAGTTTCTCTCACTGTGCTTGAAACTAGCATTTTCTTAATGTTTAACTTCAAAGAGTTTTTGATTTTGAAATTCTTAAAATATACTTACTGATAAAATAATTTTTTTCCTATAAACACTGATAATCTTTTTTAAGAAAACTGATAGTTAGACAATGTGCACAGATATATAATGTGTTTTAAATTCTCTCTCACCATGTCAGGTGGTATTATAAGGGCTTTTGAATATATTTAACAATTCATTTTTAATATTCTATGCTCTTTTACTATGCTTAATTTCCAAAGAATATTTTGTGTGTTTTGAAACAATTTAATATTCAACATTAGATATAGGATCCTCAGTTACATGGATAGTACTAAATGTTCATTAATGATATTTTTTAGGGGATGAAAGGATATGAATATAATAGTTGAACAAATTTTTTATGTATTGATTCTCAAAATACTCAATATTATTATGTTTGATGTATAAAATGCATTTAAATAGTAAAAAAATTTAAGGAAAAAAAAATCAATCATCACCAGTCTAGCCTCAGTGAGTCATGTCAGCCAGTGACGCCATTTTTCTTGTTCCCTGACCATAAGAGGTCCTTTGCTTAACTAGTAAATGTTTTGTTCTGAACTTTAGTCTGCTTTCTAAGACTTTTTTCATAAGAGCCAGTAGTAAAAACATCTCAACTTAGCCTCACTAACAATTTTATTTTTCCAAATGTTTTTTCTAAGGGTGGTGGTCTCTAAGTTCTTCTCTAGGGTGGTGACAGAATAACGATCTGCTCCAGCAGCAGTTCCTCAGAGATCAAGCAATGGTACTGTGAATGTCTGAATACTGCCCAGTGAGGGGCTGAAACCCATTTAAAGTTCTCGTACAATTCTTAGATTAGAGGGATATGAGGGCAGCAGAGCAGAACTCCATATGAAGTCCTCAGGACACATGGCCCTCTGGGTCTGCCATGCCAAGGTTCAGCCATGTGGCTGTGGTAACCTGTGAGCTGCATTCCATGAATTCTAAAGCCATTTGTCATTCCTCCTGCATGGCTCTTGGCATGGGTTGGGGGTGCTCCTCCTTCTCAGAGAAGAAGGGGGACACTGTGATCCAGATGTAAGGTTAATAAATTAATGGAAAAAACCTGAAACTCAGTTTTAGCTTAAAATAGGAAGGAATATTTTAAGCTTAAATCACCACTCAAATTTTGTTTCAAAATCTAATTAAGAGAGCAGACAGGCTGGGCGGTGATGGTGCACGCCTTTAGTCCCAGCAGGCGGATTTCTGAGTTCGAGGCCAGCCTGGTCTACAGAGTGAGTTCAGGACAGTCGGGGATACACAGAGAAACCCTGTCTCAAAAAACCAAAAACCAGAGAGAGAGAGAGAGAGAGAGAGAGAGAGAGAGAGAGAGAGAGAGAGAGAAAGACAGGAGCAGAACCAGAAACCCTCTGGGAAAGTAAAACTTCTTGCCTTGGTAAAAACAAAACCAAAATAAAAACAGCAGACAGAAATATAGCCCATCATCTACAATTAATATGTTAAAAGGCATTTTTTTTTAAACAAAATAAGCAATAAACAACAAAAACCAACCAGCATTCAGAATCCAAGAGTGAGGTAACTGGAAGGCAATGGGAAACAACCCAGAGAATGAGGCAGAGGTGGGACGCAGTGGTGCTGAGGATGAAAAGCTGTCATCAGACAGCACTGTACTTCATCATTTTCCCTCATTTTTAAAGGTAGCCACTATCCAAGCCTTCTCATCTCCCTTTAGTGTAGTATCTGCTTTGGAGGAACTGAGCATAGAGATAGGAGAGAGACTAGTTAGTTCTTTTGGGGCTGTGGTGGGCAGAGGTACTCCTCTGCACTTCCCCGAACCTCTCCGACCTCCAGATCCTACCCACATGAACATGAAGGTGGTACACACCTGTGCAGAACTCAGAAGGTGGAGGCAGGGGATTACATGTTTGATGTCCTGTCTCACAGGAAACAAACAGGAGGTGGGGCGCAGAAACAAAAAAAAGAGTGTACAGGGATGAAATGAAGGCTTCTAGGTGCAACCATCTGGCCAGCACACCATCTCAGGACTAGCTAAACTGTGGAAATGGCTCTCAAATCACCCTCCCCTATCCTAGAGGCTGGGTTTGCCATGCCACTTGCTAAGCCCAAAGGCAGCAGATGTGATGCTCAGCAGACAAATCATGTCGGTGTGCTTAGAATTCCTTTCAGGCTTATGAAAACTTTCCATGTAACTTATTGTATTTCAACACAGGCTCAAGATAAAATAGATGAAGATCGGCTCCTAGGAGGTGGCAAAGCCCTGTGAAGGCCCCCGCTCGAAGCAACCCCTCCAACAAGCCTATGTCAGCCAACCTACAAAGGCATGAGGGTTATTTTAAGCAAGTGAGATGTAGTGTGCTTAAGATGGCAACAGTGACTGAGGTGAGCAGATGGCAGGCTCTCTGGCTCCACTGTCACAAGGGTGAGTGAGACCCCCCTCCCCCTTACTTCTCTATACACAGAGCCTCAGCTCCATTGCAAGCAGCAGGTGTTCAGTATAGGCTGTGACCACATTCCTGTTTAAAGATATTGAGCTATGAGAATAAAACTGAAGGGGATTTAACAATTTTGAAGTCAAGACAAAAACCAGAGAATCAGCACGTGTTAGAGAGCATTATGGGCAAAGGAGGTCTGTCTGCTGAAGTCAGGTTTTAAAATTCAAGACTGTGGTCAAAAGTTATTTTGTCTTTTTCCACGTGTTAAGTACCTACTTCCCAGGATAGTGATGGGGATTAAGAGATAACATATTTCAAGTATTTACGTCTTTGCCTGGTACAAGATCAACAGTGTACTGGCATTTTCTGTTATTGTTACCTGCAGAGATGATTTCAAAGATTATTAAAACTCCTTTATCTGTTGCCCCAAGCAGCTCTTAATATTTATCTGTTTCTATGCCTGTGATCTAAGCTCCATTTAGCTTGTTATACGCTTGTTTCACACTCAGCAATACCCTGTGTTGAAGGGCACCATGTCCCCATATTGTCCTCTTCCAAGCACTTCTAAGTTCTTGAACCTGGGAAACCACTGAGCCCTTCTTTTTTTTTTTTTTTTTGGTTTTTCGAGACAGGGTTTCTCTGTGTAGCCCTGGCTGACCTGGAACTCACTCTGTAGGCCAGGCTGGCCTCGAACTCAGAAATCCGCCTGCCTCTGCCTCCCAAGTGCTGGGATTAAAGGCGTGTGCGCCACCACCACCCGGCCACTTAGCCCTTCTTTATCTGCTTCAGTCAGCCTTATTCCCCAATGCCCAGGTTCTGTGCTGCCTCCTCCATGGGACTTGTTGCTGTCTCGCTTACATGTCCTATTTCTGCCTTCCTCAGCGGTTTATCTCAGTCCTATTTTACCACTTTCTGCTTACACCATCTCATGATGAAACCATCAGCAGTTAAAGGACACCACCACCATTCTGCCCACTGACACCCAAGTATTTAGCAGGTAAGGAACACATACTTGTTAACCCCTAAGAAGCCACTGAGTTCTTAAGGACAAAAATCAGAGCTGGATATGGAGGCACATACCTGTAATCGCAGCACCTGGGTGTGGCGGAGGAACAATCAGGAATTCATTCAAGGCCATGTGAGACTCACTAACAACCTGCCAAAAACTTGTCTGAAAACCTGCTACAACTTAACACATGTTAAGAGAAAAGTTCTTTATAGGTAAAAAAGAAAGACACTTGATTTTTTTTGCATTAAAAATTTTTATTTCATTTAAAAGATTCAATATATGAAGCCAAATTAACCCCAAATTTACAGCTACATTTAGAGATCTCTGAACTAAATGGCACTGTTTGAGGTCACCTGTCATCGTTATCTCTCCCAAAGTTGTTTCTGAGCAAAAGCTGGTATTACTGTAATACATATCTCAGATGTCACCTTTCACACAGAAGTTAAAGGCTGGCAGGCTTTCCCCTTGTGGGAGAGGATAAGAACACAACAGAACCAGGTCCAATGCTTTGTACACACTAGGTGTATGTAACTATAAAGTAACGTATGGCGCTGTGCTTTGCTCTTGTATTTATTCCAAATACTGGTGTTGGTCAACACTTTCTGGGATAGTACCTCAGAATTTCCCTCTTCCAGTGCACACCAAAGGAAGTGGGTTGCTCAAGCCAGAGACAAACTACCACAAAGCAAAGGAACAGCTTTTCTAGTTGGCTGGTAACAGCACAAACCACCTCCAGAATGTTTTCAGTTTTGGCATTTACTTAAAGTGATGCAGGATCTTGGTCTCTACATACATGAGGATAAATTAAAAGATCAGTTTGTTACTTTATAGCTACACTTTTGACTTCAATAGATGTGGAGACAATGTGTCTAATGAGTCCATCTGGAAATCACTTCAGCAAAGGAGTCAACAGCCTGGGAAAGAGAAGACATGGCAGAGGGTGGAAGATTCATCCTTCCAACATTCTCTTGGAGGACAGAGCTGGGCCCAAGGACAGAAGTTACCAGGAGGGAGGCTTCAACTCCATTAGGGAGACCTTCCTAACAGAGCTGCTCAACAATGAATGGACTGCTCGTGAGGTAGAGTCACTGGAAGTGTTCAAGGTGGAAAGACAACCTTGGAGAAGGGACTCCTGCATTTGTTAAGAGGTTAGACTGGATGAACCTCAGGTCTCTTTCAATTCTGAGATTCTAGAAAATTCCCTCAGGGAATTCAGAAGAGAATTCCTAAAAGGAAAGAGAAAGCACACATATGGTATACTTTTAGAATCCTCTTGAGTTTTCTTTTTTAAAAGGTACAATAGAAATGTAGTCTACGGTCTTTTAAAATGCATATTTACCCTTCTCCCACCATTAATTAGGAAGGGTTCATTATGACTTCTTTATATTATAAAGAAAAGATGGAGATTATATTTATAATTTTGTAAATATTTTAGAAAAATGCTTAAAATCTAGTAGTCAATGCCCTAGAAACTTTATAGATTTTTAAGTAATATGCACAGATACAAATACATTATTCATTAAATACAGCTCATGTCTGTGTTTTATTATACTCTAAAATATACAGGAATCTTGATGTACTGAAAGAGTGCAAGTAAATACAGTATTCAAGCAGTCACTATTTCTATGTACATGCTCATTAATTCTTCAAAAAACCCACAAAATTATCAAATAGATCAAAATACTGTTCTGTGTTTTCACACTTTATATTCAGAAAAACCAGCTGATAATTTACAATGTCATAAAGTTCCAGTTTCACAATACAAAAAGGATAAGATGAAATTGGGTATCATTTTGTTGCAATGTATGGAACTTTTCCCAGTTCTATTAAGACCCTTTCCCCCAATGTGAAATCACCGTTACTGGGAAAGTGACAGTTACAGTAAAAGAACCGCAGAAAAGTGTCATTTAAAATTAGCCTAATGTCGGCCTCTTCTCTATTATCTGGAAGGCAGTCTTCAATTTGGCAGGCAATCTCTCTGACAGTAAGAAGCTGCAAACCCGCTGCTTGAGATCTCAGTAGGACCTAAAGCCTGCAGTATTTTAAATCTTGATTTCAGTAGGACCTAAAGCCTGTAGTATTTTAAAACTTGCCCAATGTAGAGATCCCTTCCAAATGACCTGATTCTGTTTATGTTAGGAATCATCATCTAAAGCAAACTTCAATGCTTCTGAAAATGAAGTCAAATGGTTTGATGTTGATTTTTATAAAGAAAACATCTGAAGCCAGGCATTGGTGGTGCACTTGGGAAGCACAGGCAGGTGAATCTCTGTGAGATCGAGGCCAGCCTGGTCTACAAAGCAAGTTTTAGGACAGCCAGGGCTACATAGAGAACCCTGTCTTAAAACAACAAACGACAACAACAACAAAAGGATGCATTCGAGAACCTTCCAGTACTGTGTTAAAGCATGAGAGGAAGCAGATGCATTTTTACATAAAACATTTACAATTCCAGTTTGTATAGAATTCCAAACCAGCTTTTGACAATGTTTCATAACAAGAGTCTTTCAAATTTTTTTAATTTTGATTCTTGCTTTGCAAAGTTCAAAGATTAAACTAAATGACAACAGAATTCCTCCAGCCAAAAGGTAGAGGCCCCAAAGTAACCGACATGATGCAGGTGTGCTGCGCACGGAGAGGCTCAGACGTCCTCTCTCCAGGACCGCTGTGTTACAAGAGGTGAAACAGTCTATTTTTTTAAACTTCATTAAAAATTTCCTCCATGGAATTCCTTAAACAAAAATAGTTCAATTTAAAACCAAACCACTCAAACCGTGGGCAATAGCCCTGACCTCATCTGTGTCTGTCTCTAGTGCTTTCAACCACGCTGCACCCAGTCAACTGGTTCTGAAGTTTATAAAAACTGGAATTGAAAAATGTTCATATTAAAAAAAAAAGGTAAAAATACATCTGCTTTCTATCATGGTTTAATACAGTACTGGGAGCCTTTGAGATGTTTTCTTTATAAAATCAACATCAATCCAAACCTGGCTTCACTTTCAGGAGCCCTGAAATTTGCTTTAGATGATTTCTCATTTCATCTATTTCCGTTTCCACAAAATGGAGTTCTAATAAAAAAATCTGTACGTTATTTGGTCCTTGGCAATTTGATGTGTACACAATGACTATTATACCAAACTTTTATTGCATTAAAATTTAGCTGTAATTTTATGGGTAAAATTTAATCTAGTGTTTTTATCTCTTTCTTGACAGCAGTGTTGCCCATGTAAGCAGATCAGGGAGCAGTGTCCCAATTTCTGGCACTGCAAAGCCAATTAAAGGATCCCACAAAGCAATCGACATCACTGTGTTTTCCAGTGGTCAAGTCATTATTAAGATTCTAGAAGTTCCTTTTGCAAAACTTGCCTTTAAGACTCTTCTTCCTAGTGTCATCACGTTTCTTCCATTCGTTCACTTCATGATCTTTCTTCAGGCTGAATCTGTGTATGATAAGAAAGTGCTTTTTTCCTGAAAAAGCCCGGTTTGAAGTTTCAGTGTCAGAACTTCCTTAGAGCTGCAGCTCACTTGGCCTGTCAGTAGGTCTCAGAGTCAGAGTCGTTGAGCTCGTCCACATCGGTGTACAAGTACTCCTGCTCCCCACCAATGTTGTTGAAACTGCAGTAGGAGCTGGCTTCATTTCTCATGATAGGCAAGGCTTCAAAGCTAACTGTTTTTGAGGTGTTGGTATAACGGTTAATGGCATTGAATGTCAGGGATGTCAATGGGCTACTTGACGAGACAGGCATCATGGTGGCCAAAATGAGAGCCAGGCAGTCAGCCACATCCTTATTGGGAGCACAGGCCAAAGCTGGGGTGTAACCTAGAATTGAATTTAAAATTTAAAAGTTAACATCTTAAGATCTGCGATCTTCACGACTGTCTAGTAAGCAGAAAGAGACACAATGCTAAGAATGTGGGGTAAAAGGCGAGCTTTCACACTAAATAACAGAAGAGGGAACTAAAGCCTCACAATGGGTAGTACTTCCCACAACATCTCACAACTTACCCATCTCCAACCCAACTCAGGAAAGACAGAGCACTCTTAGAATAAAAGGAAACACCCAATAAACACACATCAGCTGATTTCCCTTTAGAACAGCGAGTTGAGGCTTACTGTAATTCACACCTGTATAAGTTAACTTTTACATGGTTAACATCTAAACATGGAAGTATATGAATTAAATATTGAGATGATCACTAACTATATACCAACTGAATTACAGAAGTCAAAATTTTAGTGTGCTTGTCAGTCAGCCTCAGATGTGGATGATGGCTTGGGGGATGACTTGGGGTAGAGATAGCTCAGTGGGTAAAGTACTTTGTAAGTATGAGAACCTAAGTTTAATCCTGGACCCCATGTAAATAAGCCAGCCATGGTGGTATGCACTTAAAATTCCACTGCTGAAAAAACGAGTTCCTAGGACCCACTGGGTAGATACAGCCATGTTAAGAAAATAATAAACTAAATGTTCAACATCCTTAGTCATCAAGGAAATGCAAATCAAAGCAATCCTGATTATCTTGGTGTGACAAAACCTCACACCAGTGGAATGGCTAAGATCAAAAACTCAGGTGACAGCAGATGTTGGCGAGGCTGTAAAGAAAGAGGAACACTCCTTCATTGCTGGTGGGGTTGCAAGCTGGTCCAATCACTCTGGAAATCAGTTTGGCTATTCCTCAGGAAATTGGACACAGTACTACCAGAGGACCCAGCTATACTACTCCTGGGCATATACCCAAAAGATGCTCCAACATGTAATAAGGACACATGCGCCACCATGTTCATAGCAGCCTTATTTATAATAGCCAGAAATTGGAAACACCCCAGATGTCCCTCAACAGAGGAATGGATACAGAAAATGTGGTACATCTACATAATGGAGTACTACTCAGCTATTAAAAACAATGACTTCATGAAATTCTTAGGGAAATGGATGGATCTGGAGAATATCATCCTGAGTGAGGTAACCCAATCACAAAAGACACACATGGTATGCACTCTCTGATAAGTGGATATTAGTCCAGAAGATCGGAATACACGAAGTACAACCCACAAACCACAAGAAACTCAAGAAGAAGGAAGACCAAAGTGTGGATACTTCATTCCTTCTTAAAAGGGGGAACAAAATACCCATGAAGGAGTTGCGGAGAAAAACTATATGGAGCAGAGACTAAAGGAAGGACAATCCAGAAATTGCTCCACCTGGGAATCCTTCCCATATTCAATCACCAAACCCAGACACTATTGTGGATGCCAGCAAGTGCTGGCTGACAGGAGCCTGAGATAGCTGTCTCCTGAGAGGCTCTGACAGTGTCCGACTAACACAGAAGTAGATGCTCACAGCCATCCATTGGACTGAGTACAGGGTCCCCAATGAAGGAGCTAGAGAAAGGACCCAAGGAGCTGAAGGGTTTGCAGCTCCTTAGGTGTCTCTGTGTAGCCCTGGCTGTCCTGGAACTTGTTATGTACACCAAGCTGCTCTTCAACTCAGAGATTCTCCTGCCTCTGCCTCCTGAGTTCTGGGATGAAAGGTATGCATCATCACACCTTTTTCTTAAAAAGATAATATAAACTCTTAAAAATAGTCAACAAAGACCTACATGTCAGTAGCTATCATAATGTGCAAATTGTGGCCAAATATTAATGTTTTTATTTCTGCATTTTACTCTATGCAAGTAGTTGCATTTCTAGAAATACCTAGATTTTCCTTTTGGGCTTCAGATTTTTACATTTAATTGCTTAGTTTCATTTAGCTATGCATGTCCCCAATTGAACTTCATTCTTTCCTCTGTATTTTTGGATTAATGATACTATAAAGTGTCATCCACACAAAGTTCCCAAACTTCAATGGATATGATGTCACCTACTCATCTCTCCTTCACCAAATCCCAAAGAACCGATCATCATACCCTCCAGAAAACATCTCCACGTTTTTCATTCCAAGTACCTCTACGTCAGTGCTGGTGGCCATCTACCCTCCAAGGATCATTTCTTCATCTGGTCCTGTTGCTCCTCTTTCTGAGGAACTACTGTCTTCCTAATCCCAAGACAACTTGCTCTAACGTCTGCACTCATCTTAAGTTCTACC
The DNA here is from genome assembly GCA_019843815.1 of Montemys delectorum. Taxonomy (NCBI): domain Eukaryota; kingdom Metazoa; phylum Chordata; class Mammalia; order Rodentia; family Muridae; genus Montemys; species Montemys delectorum. Next base: position 9,745 of record JADRCD010247164.1, on the reverse strand, counting down.
TCTCAACAAGCTTCCTCTTCAGGAAAAAGACAATAGGGTTCTCTCCAAACTAACACAGAAACCTGCAACTGGACAATGTGCAGAGTGAGAGGCTTTGGGGGCATTTAATACTAAATGGAATGTCTTCATCAAACCTCTCTCCTCAAGGCTCTCTGTGGAGGGGGCGGGGGGAGTTTTTAAGAGCCAGAAAAGATGGATGACTCCAAAGCTCCCATCTCTAACAAAGACGCTCGCTATCTGTAATTTATAACCACTGGCAAAGGAAGAATCAGTATTCTCTACTAGAGCGTCACTGAAAATATTAACCACACATCAAGGCATGAGTAGTTGGTCAACGACTATTATTTTTGTATTTTTAAATATTTTTTTTGTATTTTGTAGGACTTTATGTCCCATTTTGCTTTAGACATTTTTTATCTTATTGGTTATTTTGTGTGTTTGTGTTTCCTGTTTATTTTGAGAGAGAGGGAGAGAGAGAGAATGAGCACATACAATTGGGTGGGTAGGGAGATGAGGATCTGGGAAGAATTGGGAGAGGAATGGCCAAAATATACTATATGAAACAAATTATCAATTAAAACAAAGGTTCCCTCTCCATTTGCTGTCTTGGAATGTCTCATCTGATCTTGTAAGGAAGGATCAAGGCTCTTTAATGTGCCTGTATAGGGAGTAAAGTATGTCATACTTATTCCACACAGACACCTCAGAAATTAATACAGTTTTGGCAGAATTACACATGCTACTGGACCCTGGACTTTTCAAATACTTAGAAACTATCAGTGAACATAGACAACAAAGATGATCTTCTGCTCTTATGGAGTGCATATTCATTCTCATGGGGGAGACACACTTCAATATGAAAAAAAGCACATATTCAGTAAGTTACACACACAGTTTTACTGAAAATAAGAAAGCGACAATCACGTTGACTGGGACTAAGAATGCTGTAACAGATAGGTTAGTGAAGTTAAGCTTTCATCGAGAAGATGGAATTTGAGCTATGACTTGAACAGATGAAGGATTTAGTCAAAGAACACTTACAGATCAGAGTGTTGTAGGCAGAAGACAGAGCTAAAACAAAGATTATCATGTATGCACTGATTCCATGGTAGAGGAGTTGGAAGGGAAGAGTGAGGCAGAAAGGACAGGGATAGGAAACATACTCAGAAAAGAGTGGAGTATTTTATAGTTCACTGTGAGAACTGTAAAGAAACTGATGGGAGAAACATTTCTTATGTGTTTTAAGAATTACCTGTGAAAAAGAACACATATAGTATGCACTCGCTGATAAGTGGATATTAGCCCAAAAGCTCCAAATACTCAAGATATAATTCACAGACCACATGAAGCTCAAGAAGGAAGACCAAAGTGTGGGTGCTTCAGTCTTTCTTAGAAGGAAAACAAAATACTCACAGGAGCAAATATGGAAACAAAGTGTAGAGCAGAGACTGAAGGAAAGGCCATCCAGAGACTGTCCCACCTGGGGATTCATCCATATACAGTTACCAAACCCAGACACTATTGTGGATGCCAAGAACTACATGCTGACAGGAGCCTAATATGGTTGTCTCCTGAGAGGCCCTGCCAGAGCCTTACAAATACAGAGGCAGATGCTTGCAGCCAACCATTGGACTGAGTATGGGGTCCCCAATGAAGTAGTTAGAGAAAGGACTAAAGGAGCTAAAGGGGATTGCAACTCCATAAGAACAACAACAACCAGATCCCCCAGAGCTCCCAGGGACTAAGCCATCAACAAAGGAGTACACATGGCTCTAGCTGCATTTGTAGCAATGTCAGGCATCAATGGGAGGAGAGGTCCTTGGTCCTATAAAGGCTTGGTAGATGCCCCGGTGTAGGGGAATCAGGGACGGAGAGGTAGGAGTGGATGGGTGAGTGGAGGAATACCCTCATAGAAGCAGGGGGAGGGAGTATGGGATGGTTTCGGGGAAGGGGGGAGCCAGGAAAGGGGATAAGATTTGAAATGTAAATAAAGAAAATACCCAAAATAATTAAATTAAATTAAATTAAATTAAAAAAAAAAAAGAATTACCTGTGAGGGTAGTAAGCAGAGAAAAAGGACAGATACTATGCTTACTTTACAGGAAGAATCAGTAGCAAAGCTGATGGCCTGTACAGTGGGCATGAGAGAGGACAATCCCTCAAGCTATGAAGAAGGGAGCTGTCGTCAACTGAAACCAAGATTGGTGTTGGAAGGATAAGTCTGCAGTGGGTAAGGAAAAAGGGCTGACAGCTCTATTAGACATCTATATGGTATTATTAATTAAGCAGACAGATATATGAATGCAGACACTAGGGAAGGTCGTTCCTAAAGAAAAAGTTAGCAAGCCTCAGCAAGGAATTTTCAGAATTAAGGAGATCATCTAGAGGGCAAATGTAGACAGACAAGAATAGCAGCAAGGACTACAGACTTTAGAACTCTCCAGTATTGGTGTGGAGTCCCTAAAAGCCAAGCAAAGAAAGTTTACGAAGGAGTACTCACATACCCAAAATGGCCTGCCAAGTGAAACAAGATCTGATGGAGGAGAATCATCAGGAACCACGAGGGGAAGAGTTTACAGAGTGGTGGGGACAGAGGCCTGCCTATAGAAAGCCAGTTTTTGAGTAGTTCTGCTTCAGTGGAAGACAGAGCAGCAGTGGCAGAGGCTGTGAGATTAGTGGCAGAACTAGTATCTTTATGTTGATGGGTGAGAGGCTTAGGAGGTATAGTTCAGTGGCAGAGTACTCACAGTACTTGATTCTAATACCACACACAAAATGACATTAACAGGGAGTGATTGCTAAAGTGGGAGTCTCTAACAGGAAAAAGGGGACAGAATCTAATTTAAGAGTAGAAGAACTGGCTTTGTCTACCAATAGGACACAATAGTAGGGCTTTGGTAAATATTTGTTGAAAGAACAAAACCTTGAGTTCCAAAATGAACAACAGTGGTGAGCAAACAGGAAATATCAAGTTTGATCTAACAGAAGATGTGTGAATTCAGAAGCTCACCTATCAGATATACTTTTATTTCTCTTGCTCTTATTTCTCTATTACATAGAACTCGTCAATATTAATTCCAATGTTCTTCTTTGCCCAATTAAAAAACCCACTAAACTTCATTTTACTTTAAAGGTGCACCATCAAAAGAGAAAAACTCCAACCAAGAAGTTGGCCAAGGGAAGGCTCATCAAGCCTACTTACCGTTCTCATCAACAGCAAGTACACTTGCTCCTTTCCCCAGGAGCTCTTGAACAACCATTGTGAGCCCATTTCGGGCAGCAACATGCAGAGGTCTGTGGGGAAAAATTGTACATATATGTGCAATGAACGCACAGACAAACACCTGGTTGCCAATGAATACTTGGCCAAGTTGTGAAGACCTAGAGATACAAACCTGAGCTCCCCCAGTTCTCAATCAGTGAAGACAGGAGGGAGAGCAGCACCTCCACAGAAAGCTTAGTCTTGGTCATCAGCAGTAGGTTCCTGATCTCATCAAACCCACTGCGCCTTCTAAGACTCCATATTCAAAGAGTTAGCCAAATTAAATACATTCTACTTTTTTTGTTTATTTGTTTGTTTTTCGAGACAGGGTTTCTCTGTATAGCCCCTGGCTGTCCTGGAACTCACCCTGTAGACCAGGCTGGCCTCGAACTCAGAAATCTGCCTGTCTCTGCCTCCCAAGTGCTGGGATTAAAGGCGCACACCACCACTGCCAGGCTCTACTTTTTAATTATATATATAAATTTCTTATATTTTTGAGATAATAAATACATCATTTCCCCTTCCATTTCCTTCCTCTAGACCCTTCCTATATACTCCTCTTTGTATTCTTCTAAATTCATGGTCTGTTTTTTCATTCATTATTGCTATTCCATGTATATGTGTGTATACAAATACATTGCTATGTAGAACCTGCTGGGTCAGTTTAATGCTACTTGTATATATTGTGCGGATTCTTCAGGGCTGACAGTTGGTATTGGATTGATGTACTCTTCACTAGAGAAGATCACGTCATACTCTTGGTATTCCTTAGGTACCAGTGGTAGTTCTTTGTAAGGGGATGAGGCTTTCCCTGGTCCACTTTTGCATGGCTATTATTGTCCTTGTTGATTGTTGAGGTCATGTTGAGGCAGTCATTTTGGCAAGACTATAAAGGTGTAACTTCTGACCTTACTACATGGCACACTCTCACAAATAATTCCCCAACTCTTTGGCTCTTACCATCTTTTAGCCCCTGCTTCCACAATGTTCCCTGAATCTTAAGTGCAAGAGTATTTTATAGATGTGTCCACTGGGATTGAGTGAGCCACAGTCTTAACTTACTATTTTAAGAAATGAAGTTAACAAATACACAAAAAAGCTATAAACTTTTATACTGCAGTATCACAAATTCAAATACCTTTTAAAAGATGTTTACTGACGCAGTGACTAACATTTGGACCTTTGAGGAATTTGATGGAACCCAGAAAGTAAACTATTTCTATCTTTTTGTTTTTCTTTTTTAAAATAGAAACTGAAAGAGGATGATGGAGACCTGGGTGTAAGACCTCCGTCAAACTCAAGTCTGACTGCTTATCCTCAGAGGCTGATTCTTTCTGAAATCTCTTTACGCTCATAACATACTCACACACAGACAGAGAGAGAGAAAGCCTCTTATCCTCACACAGCTCATAGGAAATAGCACTTTCCAGCTGATTTTGATAAGACACAGAATAGCACTACCTTCCTTTAGAAAATGAATAAGCAGACTGAGGAAAAAAATCATTATTATCAATGCTGTTATTTCAAATCTCAACAATGTTGCAATGTTAAAAATATTTTAAATATTAGAACTTTTAGTTACATGATTTGAGAAATGAGTTCTGACAATTATAAAAACTATTCTTTAAATGGTTTGTAACTGATCTATTTTAAAAGTCCATTTACCTTATTTTAAAATTATAGCGATCACTAAATTTAGTTAGAGACTTAAAGTACTCACGTTTGCAAGGCTGCGTTGGTTGCATTGATGAGGTTTCTATCTGTTATCTTTTCCAGAATTAACAAGGCACTAGTTTCATGACCCTAAAATTGTGGAAAATAGCTCTTAAAAACATTACACTATTAAGAATAAACATATAAATCTAACCATCTCTACTATATGTACTATATATATATATGTGTATATATATATGTGTATATATATATATATATATACACACACACACATACATACATATACACACTATTTTTCTGAGCTAATGTCTTAAGTATCTACTCACAGGTATCAGAAATAGGAGTAAGAAGACAGGTCAATATGAAATGCTAAGCTTGTATTTCAAAACCTAGTAAGCCAACACTCCCCTGTAACTCCACCCCTACCTATGTCATTAGGTTTGCTTCCTACTTCTGTTCATTTTAGTGAACTGGAAAAAAGGTCAACCAACAGTAACTATGAGAACCCATCCTTAAACTATGTACATACCTTGCCACAAGCCAAATGAAGGGCGGTGTTTTTACTCTTATCTTGTAATGTCAGATCTGCACTAGCACTGCTAACCAGCATCTCTGGGAGGAAAAAGTGCATCAATTCTTATGCTTATGAACATGTTTCTTAAATTACCAGTAACTCACTGTAGAGAAACGAAGACATAGAGCAAAAAATATCCCTCTTGCAAATACTTAATTCAAGATAAACAGTATAATGCACATTACCATATAATTATAGGTAATTTTTATATTCTTATGCAAATCAGATTAACATTTTGGAGTGTTAATAAATTTCAAACATTGTTTTATGTGCTCTAGATTTATAGGAGCTTATTCAACCCTCAAATGATCTTTTAGAATAGATGCTGTCATTTTTCTCATTTTGCAAATGAAAGAACTCAGGTAGGAGGTCACTTAATTAGATCTAGGACTCACACTCATGCAATCTGATTCCACAGCCAATGTTATTAAATCATGAGGTTAAACTACCTTGATAAAGAAAGGGCAATACTCTAAGATAAAAATGTAGAATGGTGAGAAGCACCCCGCCCCCTCCGTTTTTTTAATTCATGGGCTGTGCTTTACTACCTAGCCCAGAGTAGCCTTCTTCTGAGAGGCTCTTGGGCAGCAGAGTTTATAGGAACAAACTAAGCTTAGTTCTAAACAGTGTTTTTTTTCTTATGGAGACACAATGTAACCAAGGCTGACCCTCAAACTAGGGGCAGTTCTACATATCTAAACAGTTTCTTTACCAACTGTATTAGTTTGTCCGTTTTCTGCAGCCATCATGAGAGGTGTTTTTCCTGTAGAGTCTGCAGAATTGACCTGAGCATTCTGGCTGAGTAGCAGCTGTAAACACTCTACATGGTCTGTGAAGGCGGCGGCATGGAGAGGAGTTCTGGGACACAGTAAAATACAGGACACAAGCTAAATGGCACGTACACTGGAAACAATTATTCCTTAGTTTAGAACAAACAGTTCTCAAGGTTTTACTTATGTTAAAAAGGATTCTAAGAAATTAAGTTCAATGGGACAAATTTCTATTGGATATGTATACTTTACATAATCTAAAAAAATCTTAAAACTACAACTTGCCTAAAATAAGGATGAACTACATAAGACTGTTAACATTATATCATTGAAGAAAACTTAAAAGAAATAAATGTTTACCCCCAAACTACTACTTATTACAATTGCTGCACTGTTTTTTCAATCTGTAATCCAATTTAGAAACTGTTAACTTTTTAAGCAATTTTCTCTGGGTTTAAAATCATATTTCTTCAAACAGGAGAGTAACCCTTATATTTTAAAATAAAGTGACAAAACTTAAATTTCCCTAATAATGTGAAAAATTTAAGACTTGATAATTTACATCTGCAAAATCCTGTTTTCAATTAGTTGTGAGTTCTCTATAAGCTCTCAAACAGAAGGTCAATAGTTACCGTATTTTTTCTTATTGAAAGTAATATTGGATGATACTAATTGGAGTCCTACCTTCCCTTTGAATCTGTGGCATTCACAATGCTGGCTCCTAAGGTATCAATAAGCATCTCAGCAGCACCTTCATTGTCATTGATCCTGGACAAAATAACAAGGTGATCAGTCTCACAGTAACAGAGTTTCTTAAAATACCCCAATAAACTTAATTCACTATGACTTTACTTACACAGCACAATGCAGTGGACTAAAAGCATTTCCATCTATTTTCTGGAAAACATCCTGTTCTAAAAGTAGTTCCACACATGTCTCATGACCTAATAGGTGCATAAGAACTAGATATTAAAATACAAGACATACTTGCAACAATCTCAAATACATAGAAGAATCTAGAAGGAAAAAGTTTAAGTCCCTGCTTGAATGTATTTCCACTCCTTAGACCATAACTAATGTAACTAATGATCTCAAAAGTGCTAGAAAACTTCTAGGCATACACACCTGCCTGCAGTTTTTTTTTTTTTTTTTTTTTTTTACAGTTCAAATAGTATATTTTGTTTTACAACTTTCCTTTTCAATTAATAAATGGTATGTACCTTTCTAAAATAGCACATATAGGACAATTTCCTAAAACACTAGGTACTGTGAAAAAAGGGACAAAGATGCAGACTTCTGAGGGAAGTAAACAGATAGTCTTTTAAAAAAAGCAACCTTAAAAAGAGAAAACAAAAAACGCAACAAAATAATAAATCCCAACCAAAACTTCAGATTTTCTTAGTGTAGGAGTTGGCTCTCTCCTATCATATGGATTCCCAGGAAGCGAATTTAGGTCAGCAGGCTTTGTGGCAAGCACCTTTACTTGATGAGCCATTTTGTGGATCCCTCAAAAAATTATTCTTGTGAAGGTTTTTAAACTTTTCAGATTCTGTTAACAATGTGACATTATTAATAAGTGCAACTCTTAAACCCCGAGACCAAGGGATACCAAGCCACCATCTGAGCTGCGTAAGGACTACTTTATTACTGCCTCCAGGAATCAGCACTGGGTGGAACGGAGCAGACAACCTCACCATTTCTCTTAATACTTCAGAGAGCTATTTCTGAGGGTGCTTAAGAGTCAAAAAGTTTTGAAAGGAATAAGTGAGATAATCAAAATACTCAAAAATTATAAACTGAAATTCTAAACTTTAAGCTTAGTAAATATATAGCTAATTCTTTTCTAAAACCTGATCATCATTTTGAGAAAAAAAGCTTGTTTGATTTTATTGGAATGTTTCTATTTTTCTGTGTAAGAATTAATTACTAATCAGATTAAAACTATTCAATATATTACACTTTCATAATGTCAAACTATTGTAAGGCAATCATTTGGCTATAAATAAGGCATTCATTTTAGACTGTCTGGTCTCTTACTGAATTAACATTCATTTCTTCCAGCTCAACTCAGAATCACTAAAATTGTGCTTGTCTGAAAATCAGACACATCTGTTTTTTTTTAATGGCAACCAGACATGAAGTTTGTATAAAATTCTGTTTCTTATATAGAACGTACTTAGAAAGCCTATGTTCATCAGTGATAGAGTAAGAAAAGCATTCCTCATATAGATCTGGTAAGCAATGTTGTAAAACAAAGTAAATCGCCAAGGGATAAGTAAGTATTTTACTTTAGGAAACATGCTTCTTTGCAAATTTTTTAATGGTTAATTGTCACTGTTGATACATTAAAAAAAAAAAAATCAGCCAATCAAATACTGCTTTAGCCAGGTAGTGCTGGCACACGCCTTTAATCCCAGCATTCCTGAGGCAGTGGCGGGTAGATCTTTGAGTATGAGGTCGGCCTGGTCTACACAGAGTAACCCTGTCTTAAAAAACAAACAAACAAACAAACCAAACAACAAAAAAATTGCCTTAAAGGTTTATCTCATTGATTTTTACATAAAATTCACATCTGTGGATATTTTCTTAGTATATTAAACTAAAAAAATGTTAATTCCTATTATAAAAACAAACTGAGCTTCAGTGGCAATGTATGTAATTCCTTTGAATCAGAGACAATTTGGCTACTGTGGTAGACTTCCATCTAAGTGTGTTGAAAGAAAAAAAAATATAAAGGCTTATCTCAAACATTTTTGAAAATGAGGGACTTCTCTTTAGCAAGATAAAAGTCTTTTTTTTTTTTTAAACTTAGTACCTAGTAGGCAGATACTAAATGCAGGTTTTTATCTGATACTTAACCATTGTAGCAAGCCCAGTGAAGTGCTGTATACCCATGATTGTCTACTATAGCTGGATTTGCATCCACAGATGTTGCTGACTGCAAAAGGGCTCCAAGAACTCCAATGTGTCCACAGGCCGCTGACAAGTGTATGGGTGTCCGACCCCGGCTGTCCCGTAGTAAGCACTTAGCACCATGTTGAAGTAATGCATCTACACACTCTTCATGGCCTGTCACTGCCTGCAAAAATAATTTTGCTGTATTAAATACACTGTGTGGGGAGGGCACACACATATAATGTATTTATGTTTAATTTTGGCTCACCCCTCTGTGCAACGCTGTCCTTCCCCACTTATCTTTGGCATCTACATTTGCTCCTTTGTTCAGTAATGAGTATACACAGTCCGTGTGCCCATTGAGAACCGATAGCATAAGAGGTGTCCTGAACAATAACAGAATTAGGTTTAGTGTTATCACAAAACAGTAATCATGATGGCTTATTTTTCATATATGTACTTTGTGACATAACTTTATATGTATTTAAATGAAAACCTATGTTTGATATTTTCAGTTACAAACTTTGATATACTTACTAAAATAGGGATCAAAGTATTAGAATATTTAAT
>JADRCD010247163.1:0-47974 GCA_019843815.1 Montemys delectorum | reverse complement strand
ACTTAGGATAGGAACCCCTCACATGGCCAGTGAGACTCACTTAGGACAAGAATCCCTCACATGGCCAGTGAAACTCACTTAGGACAGGAACCCCTCACATGGCCAGTGAAGCACTGCTCCCCTCGCACAGAGGGAAGTTGATTTACAGAGTCCATTCCCTGGGTTGGTGACCTTTGTTCCTCAGGAGTATTTGATCTCCTGCCAGACCACTGCTATCATAATCAATGTGTAGACGTAACTGAAGTGGCAGGCTCCATAAGATGCCCTTCAAGGTTTTTGTTTTCTTGAAGAGAGGAAAAGCTCTCTTCAAATATAATTTTCAAGAAGTTAAAAGCGTGACTCAGCCGGGCGGTAGTGGTGCATGCCTTTAATTCCAGCACTTGGGAGGCAGAGGCAGGTGGATTTCTGAGTTCGAGGCCAGCCTGAGTTCCAGGACAGCCAGGGCTACACAGAGAAACCCTGTCTCAAAAAACAAAACAAACAAACAAAAAAAAAAAACAAAGCATGACTCATGCAAATAGAGAATGAACAGTTTTTTATTTAACACATTAGATAACAGTGGGAATTTGAGGAATTGAACTGTTGCCTGTCGGCCCAACAATGGCCAAGTGAATTCATTGCTAGCTAAAGAACTCCCACGAGGCACAGATGTAGTCTTTAGTGTGAAGACCTTTGTTTTCAATTTGGTTTTGAAACAGGGTCTCATCTGTCCCCTAGCCTGGCTTTGAGCTCAGGATCCTCCTGCCTCCACCTCCCAGGGTGATCTTCCAAGTAACAGTCCAAGAGGCCTATTCTGTACACAGTCAAATTGCCCAACTGAAGCGAGCCTGCTAATCTGGAACTGCTCATCTGCTGTGTCTTTGTATTACAGAGGTTGGATTCCGATGATCAGTAGAGGAGAAGCGGTGGTGTCTTACATGTGGGGTGGCCATTACAGACGTTATTTCTGGATGTTCTCTCTGAAAAAGACACATGCTATACAACATATCACCTCGTGCATACCCAGATACACAGAGGGAAAAAAAACAAGCAGAATGTTAACAAGAGCACCTTTGTATTAGAGGATGTGAGAGAGTGTGGGGGCTGGGATGGGGGGGGGAATTTAGAGCTTTTAGAACCAGAAGGAGGAAAAACCCAAAAGTTGCCTTGCACTGAGGAAGCAGGCACTATTGTTGACGACACACCTTCACTGCCTGCTGCCCCACCCTCTGCATTGGGCCCATGGTCTAAGGCTTGGCAGTTTAATCCACAGAACTGGAGAGCCCCAGGAGAGTGAAATGCTAAAGGAGAGCTGAGGGCAATCCTGTTTGTTTCTTCTCTCTCCCTAGGTTGCGGTAGATGGCACAGGGAGCCCAGTGTGAGGAGAAGCCTATAGTGCAGCGAGAGCCCCTAAAGGAACGCTCTTGGTTCAGCTGCTCATCCGTGGCCCCCAGAGTCCCAGCTGGGACTACTCAGCGGAATCATCTTTAAACAAATACTGCAGCCAGGACTCACCCACATTCCAGGCAGCGGTTTGATGGATGGGGCCCACATCAGTGTTTTTCCCAAAGTTCCCCAACTGACTTAGATGTGGGAGAGGGGAATGAAATCTGCTAGACTAAAGACATCCCATCTGTGAATAGGCCCAATGTTTTAAGTGCTTCACAATGGGCCCGGCTTCCACTGTACACCAGTGAGAGAGAGCACAGCGTAACTGTTCACTCAGGGAGCTCTGTGAGCCTTTAGCAAAGCCACCCACTCCTTGGTCCAACCACGCATGCTCATGGTTCTTCCTAGAGGACACGGAAACATGCGGGGCCTTTGTCCTGCACCTGGGCAGTCAGCTGGTTGCCTGAGAACAAGCCTTTCCAGCCGAGCTGAGTCAAGCCATCATCTTTAAAGCCCTGGTCGGTCAGCTTGCTGATGTTTCGCAGTGAAGGACGGGCGCTCCCGTTACCTCATGGCACTCTCTGTCTTTTTGATTCCAGGCTGTGCAGATTATAGTGTTCCCAGAAGACGGTATCCACGGATTCAACTTCACAAGAACATCCATTTACCCGTTCTTGGACTTTATGCCATCTCCCAAGCTGGTCAGGTGGAACCCGTGTCTGGAGCCCTTTCGATTCAATGACACGGAGGTAGGTGAGGAGTCCAGCAGACTGAGTGGAACCAGGTCCGTGGCCAAAAGCCACAGCATGCTGCCTGAGGTTTGAAGGAGTGAGTCTCTTGGATCCAAACCACCAAGCCCAAACTCCCCAGGGCCCGTGCTGATTGATACAGGACAGTACGCAGATACAGATCTTTTCATTGGTGAATTACCCAAGAGCCACACTAATTGAAACATATTAAACAAGTCAAGTTTAGAAAAAAAAAAAAACTAAACTAAAAGTTCACCACCACCACTGCCTGGCCTCATCCCACTCCGGAGGCTTCTAGCGAGGCTGTGCTATGCCTTTTTTTTTTTTCTCCCTTCACCAGCGTCCTGTCTAGTAGAGACATGCTACCTTCTTTTTAACTCTTGCTATTTTAAGCACCGTTTCAATGACTATCCTGTATGTATATTTTTGTAAGCATGTTCAAGGTTTCCCCTAAAACCCTTGGCAATGGAATTTCTCAAAGACTACACACATTTTAGTATATTTTTAAGTGCTAAATTTAGAAATTAGAAGGGGATTATCCCGCTTTATATATCTTCAGCACTAGTTTATGAGCCTGTTTTTCTGCCCTTGGGTCAACACACGATGGAATACTCCCTTGAGCTTCTGCTGTTCCAACAAAGGTGACGAACATCACACTTTGATCTCTGTCTAGTCGTCACTATTGAGTCTGAGCACGGGTCCGGGTGCTTCGTACATTTGTCCTGTGAGTCAGTCACCTGTGCATCTCTGAATGTTCTCAGAAGCCTTCTCTTACTGATTTGTGAGAGCTGCTGACATAGACACAGCGCAGGAAAACTTTTTATCGAAAATGCTCCCCACAAAAGGCAAGATTTAAACTTACCTATTGTATTTACCACCCACCCCAGGTCCTCCAGCGCCTGAGCTGCATGGCTATCAAGGGAGGGATGTTCTTGGTGGCCAACCTTGGAACAAAACAGCCTTGCCCCAGCAGCGACCCTGGCTGCCCTCAGGACGGGAGATACCAGTTTAACACAAATGTGGTGTTCAGCGACAATGGCATCCTTGTTGACCGCTATCGTAAGCACAACCTTTACTTCGAGGCGGCCTTTGATACCCCTGCTAACGTGGACCTCGCCGCCTTTGATACTCCCTTTGCTGGCAAGTTCGGCATGTTCACTTGCTTTGACATCCTGTTCTTTGACCCCACCGTCCGACTCCTCAGAGACCGCGAGGTGAAGCACATTGTGTACCCCACAGCCTGGATGAACCAGCTGCCACTCTTGGCAGCCATTGAAATTCAGAAAGCATTCGCCACTGCCTTCGGCGTCAACGTTCTGGCAGCTAACATCCACCACCCGTCTCTGGGGATGACTGGCAGTGGCATACACACCCCTCTCAAGTCCTTTTGGTACCATGACATGGACGACCCCAAAGGTCACCTTATAATCGCTCAGGTAGCCACAAACCCACAGGGCCTCACTGGGACAGGGAATACAACTAATGAGATGGACCTCTCCCATGGGAAGTTCTTAAAAATCCTGTCCGGAGATCCGTACTGTGAGAAGGATGCCCAGGAAGTGCACTGTGATGAGGCCTCCAAGTGGAACGTGAATGCACCACCTACTTTCCACTCGGAGATGATGTATGACAATTTCACCCTGATCCCCATCTGGGGAAAGGAAGGCCACCTCCAGGTGTGCTCCAACAGCCTCTGTTGCCACTTACTTTATGAGAGGCCCACCCTGTCTAAAGAGCTATATGCCCTGGGTGTCTTTGACGGACTCCACACCGTGCACGGCACCTACTACATTCAAGTCTGTGCCCTGGTCAAGTGCGGGGGACTTGGCTTTGACACCTGCGGGCAGGAGATCACAGAGGCTGAGGGCTTGTTTGACTTTCATTTGTGGGGGAACTTCAGCACTTCGTATATCTTCCCTTTATTTCTCACCTCGGGGATGACTCTGGACACCCCTGACCAGCTTGGGTGGGAGAATGACCACTATTTCTTGAGGAAGAGGGGACTGTCCTCCGGCCTGGTGACAGCGGCTCTCTATGGACGGTTGTATGAGAGGAAGTAGGAAAACTATGTGGTCAGCGGGGTGGGCTCTGCTGGCCCAGCTGCCTTTCCACAGATCCCAAGCGCTGGGAAAGCCGCCCCTGGGGCACTGGATCTCACCCTGGGGAACAGTAAGAAGATGGGCGAGGCAGTTCCTTCTTCCTTTCTCCATAATAACTGAGACATTTTTCTGGTATTTTCTATTCACATGAGTCTTTGTCAAGCCACACCCTTTTGCCACTACACAATTGGTTTTCAATGCTAAGCCAGAAAATAAACCTCAGTTGCTATTTTACAAGTCCACAGAATACTGGATTTTTTTTTCTTTGTTTTGTATTTTTCACTGTTGATCTAGTGACACCGCCTCGATATCCCCCAAGCTCAAACACTTTCTGTGGTAAGAAACACTCTCAAAGCAAAGCTGTATAAAAGGTTGCTGTGGTGACTGTCCCTATTCTGGTCAACAGGACTCTGTCCAGACGAGGTGGCAATGCCAGAGCCACTAGCAGTGTCAGAAATGCAGTCCTAGGAACGGCTCTTCAAAATAGAAGAGATAGAAGAGAGGCCTTGCTGTCAGTAGATGGGTGTGTGGGCGGGCCTTGGAATAACTGGGGACGGAATAACTCGGAATAATTGGGGACGGTAGGAGGGGCTAGAAAGCGTCGAGCGAGCAAGGCGAGGCTAGGAAAGCATGAGTAAAAGAATTATTCTGTCTGTCTCATCCAGGGATTCCAGAGACTTTAATACATCGGTTTAGCTTTGCTCAACTGTGTGGGATACAGTGACACTGGTTTAGCTAAATTTGTATTAAATAGGTCTCCTCTGCGCACAGAGGCCCAGTGCCCCATAAGCTACGGGAGCTGCCTGGTCAGTCTGCTGTGGTCATGTACTTTTACTTAGTCCAACAGCAGCAGATCTTTTCCAAGGCCCCACAAAAGCGCAGGACAGGGGCTGCCCACAGTATCAGCTCCACACTAGAAACTGACAGACATAGTCAGGACAATGAAGACATTTAAAAAAAATATGTGAATCCTGTGCAGAGTAATTGTTTCGTTATAATTTTTTAAAAAGTGCAGAATAGATAGTCTTCTTATATTTGCCTCTTAATATTGTTGCTATTTAATGCCTTTAAAAATCTGTGTGTGTGTGTGTGTGTGTGTGTGTGTGTGCGCACAAGAATGCCATGGAGTATATTTGTGAGGAGGTAGAGGCAGGCAGATTTCTGTTCTAGAACAGATATACAGCCAGGGATACATAGTGAGTTCTGGTCCCAAAACAGCAACAACAAAATTACCAAACTGTATGAGAGGAAAACTGAACTGTTCCCATTCTCTGGCAGGGATGTCCCTAGTCTGGTCCTTGGCAGGGCAACTGAGCATGTACCCTGGATTCCAATGGACAGCTCTTACAAGTGTGGCCTCCGCAGTGCGTTTTAACCTTCGGGTGCTGTTTCACCCCTGGGGCAAGCACAGGCACCATGCCAAAAGCAAAAGGCACTGGTGGCGCCAGCCTGGGTTGACTCACGGCTTGCAAAGGCTCAGGATGAGTCAAGTCTTGAGGAAATGAACAACCCAATCCCTCAGGAAGTCCTGGGATTCCTTCACCCTGGGAATTCCCCTGTGATGGTGCAGGACCTCTCCCACCAGATGACAGTCCCTGCCTGCCCTCCCAGTGCAGACTTTGTGAGCAGGCGGGAGCTGGCAGGCTGGATGTGGTGTGGCTGGCCACATTCCGTGCTGCTTCCCTGCCCCCAAACTTTGAGAGACAGAAAGTCTCTTAAAAATGCATATCACTACTCATTCCAAGATGACCCAAACCTGCACGAGAAGCAAGCACAGGAAGGCTCATCCTGATGCAGAGCCATTACATCCAGGCCTCGAAGTAAGTGACAATACTGGGCACCTGTCAGATCTTCATTTGTCTCTGCTGACTAGCCCCAGACTGCTAATGACAATTCAGAATGAATTGCTCCTGCAGACAGAAGGGCAACAGCAAATAATGGGGGTCGGACAAAGGGACTCTTACAGTGAAAAGAGGTTGCCAGATGGCAGAACAAAGGATGGGAAAGTGAACGAAACCAACCATTGCAGGGGGAAATATGCCGATGACTAATGACTGCACTATGCTTTCGTTAACTATGGTCCTCAAGTTCAGGAAGCAAATGGCAATTCTGACCACAGCACGGAGGCAGGAAGCCAAGTGTATTTTTGGTGGAAACAGACTTGCGGGAAGTGGCTTAGTCTGTGTGGGCTTTTCTGTAGGTGCAGCTGTGCCTGACTGTGGTTTTTCTCACAAAGGAAGTTAGGGCATAATGAGATATATTCACACTGAGCATCACATCTGTACCCCAAAGAAGGAAACAAAACAAAACAAAACAAACAAACAAAACACCAAAAACAGCTTTCTTGAAGACTGGTCTGGTTCCAGTATCTACCACCCATGCCACAGGGGCAGACATGCCCAATGCTACTAGACATGCCCAATGATACCACCGGAGAAGACCCCGGCAGTGACCCCTTCATGGGTGAAACAGCATGGGCTGTGTTCCTTAACTATGGGTGTTGTAACAAGTCTCCAAGTCAATAGCTTTCAAATAAACACCAAATGGATTTTAACTCAGCTGCCAAAGTATTAATAAGGACTAGGACTTTGCTGGAGGCACCAGGAGCCACCCCTTGGCTGAAGCACACAGGCCAGGGCAGGCACAAGACCCAAGACTAGTCAGCCAGATGGCCAGCTGTCATGAGAGGTGACCTGGGGTAAAAATTCCATGTTTAGAGCCACCCTCCTAGTTCCCACTGAGGTTCAGCGCTGCCTAAATGACTTCAGGATAAACATGGATTTTCAACACCCAACATTCAGGGTCTACATATGACAAAATAAAGTCACAGCCATTAAAAATGTACAAAAAGGCTAGGTTTATACCAGCCAGTTACATACCTGAGATCCCAGCCCTCAGGAGGCTGAGGTAGGAGAAATTGAAAGACGGTGGCCTTCCTGGGTCAAGTGAATCCCTGCCTTAAAAAACATACCTCATAAACATACACCAAAACCCATAGACCGTCGGAAAGTGTTTTTAAACTCAGTGCTAGGAGCACAGCAAAACATCCCTAGGACTGCTCCTGGGCTGGAGGACGGGCCTGGGCTCTGCCCTCAACCTTCTCTTCAAGGTCAACATCTGCTGCCTAGTCATGACAAGCAGCCCAAGCAGGTTACAGGTCATTATTTGTCACAAGGATGCCTATCTCTTGTCCTGGGGTCCTGATGTGTCACCTCAATTTTCACTAAGCTACAAGCAAAACCACCTCTTTCCTCATATCTAAGACAGCATGAGTGTCCGCACCTTACGCTGCCTCTAAGGATCAGAATCTGTGGGGATGATGAGAAGCCCGGCCTTTAAAGTCGCTGAAAGATGAAGTTTATAAACTGTGATTTGAAGATCAGGTGCAATGGAGGAGGCTCTAATTCTTTAAAATTGTTGTTGTGGCAATAGATATTTTGCAGCCCAGAATGTACAGTGAGAAAAAAGGGTCAGTCCATTTAAGAAGCTGTGTTAAATTGTGGTATGGAGTCACGTAAAAGATGAGAATTTTCTTAGGGACTGCTTATTGCCTTGGTTCACATAAATATTGGATTTAAATGCACACACACATACACACACACATTTGTGTGTGTGTGTATGTGTGTGTGCACCAAAATAAATTGCTGAGAGGAAGGGCATGATGCTGCATACCTTTAATCCTCAAACTTAGGAGGCAAGGTAGGTCTCTGAGTTCCAGGCCAGCCAGAACTACACACATATTGAGATCATGAGTCAAATAAAACAAAAACCAAAACAACCAAAGAACAAACAAGCAAGCAAACAAATAAACAAAAACCCCCAAACAAAACAAAACCGGAAAAAAAATCAAAACAAAAACCTATGGTGACAGTTGTTGCATTTCCACAGACTGTATTTCCATGAATGTCTAAGCTATCATTTCCAGTCACCTCTACTCTTCCAGAACTTTGCCAATCCTGATTAATGTAGTCTGTGCTCCTTGCTTTAGCTCTGGAAAGGACTCTGTGGCTGCTTCAAAACCAGGTTATGCACAATGACACCACCTCTGTCTCTGGAGGCTTCCTCCTGGGAACCCAAACAGATTCTCTGAGAAAAAGCAGGCCACAGGTGCAGGATCCCAGGGTGAGAGAATGGGGTCCCCAGCCTCAGTCCTGGTCAACTTGCAGCTCCAGCAAACACTCTGCCCCCCCCCCCAGCCCCACAGCCCGAGAGACTGTGGCAGCTAACGGCCAGACGCATGCCATCGCCACGTTGCCAGGCCCAAGCTGCGGATTTGGTAGCAAAAATAAGTGATGGTTGTTGTTTGGAAGCACTAAGTTCTAGGACGGCTTGTTATACAGTAATCAGTCATAGCTGGCACCTGTGAGCTGTGTGGTTTGGGCTACTTGACAGTCTTAAATATATATATATATGTTTATATAAGTATGTATATATAAGCCCAGTGAGGAGACATTAGCAGCTACTATCTGTGTGCCCTATGGGCCGTGGAGGATTGTGGGTCTCTGCACAACAGTGGTAGTGTTAAGCTGGGGGTGACATGGCCATTTGAGATGATTCCCCTCGCTGCTGCTGAGTTTCAGAAGTCCTGTGTCCTTCTAAGTCATTCGTACCTCACGAGCAGGTAGTGGCTCTATAGGGCAGAGTGCAATAAAATTTGTTCTAGGAAATGGAACTGCTAAAATTTAGAATAGGGAATAATTAGAGGCAAAGGGAGAGAGAGGGAGAGGTGGGAGAGAGGGAAGGATAGAGATAGAGAAAGAGAGTTCTTTTGAGTTACACATTCTAACTTTAATAGTCTCTCTCAATTTGTAGTCCTGTGCCAGGCTGGCTTTGAATTCCCGAGTGGTTAGCCACATGTAGGTTTGGGAGTGGCCCAACCATTGAGCTGTTTAAGAAATACTAAAATATAAGGGTGTCGTGTGTGTATGTGTGTGTGTGTGTGTGTGTGTGTGTGTGTGTGTGTTTCATTTGGGAACCCAGAACATTGGGGTGAGTAGCGAAGAATGCGCCAAGGAGATTTGCATAGAGGTTAACTGGCTACAGCAACAGGTTGGAGTAGGGTCTGGATGGGGAGATGGCGATCAGAACAGAAAAGATCAGGTTTGGGGAGGATGGAGGGAGAGAGTGCTTTGAATTTCCTGCTTCCTGCTTCCACCTCCTGGAACTGGAACACGCATGCATCACTGATAGATCATTGCCCCTCTAGCTGCCCTTGCTCCACTCCTTTCCCAGTTAGTTTCCGGTCCTACCAAGTGCCTGCATTTGTCCTCTTAGATGTCTGACAGCCTAGGCAGGATGACATGAAATGAAGATGCCCACTCTCCTAAGGATCTAAAGCCACAAACCCCCTTTGGTCTCGGGATTTGGAGGGAAGGCTCTTTTTTCTCTGTCCCTTCAGGGCCCCATTGTGCTGCCCACAGTATGATGGTATAATATGTCTCTCCTGCTGCTTTGCCACTCCATGCCCCACCATGGCCCCATGGTTGCCAAGCTCTCTCCACGAATCTGCTATTTTCCTGGTTAACAGTCACCACGTTTATCCTGCAATTAGTTAATAACAACTACAACCCGGCATTTATTTGTGTGGGGATATGGGTGGGACACAGTACAGAGGTGCACTGTGGAGGTCAGAGACAACCTGCAGGAGTTGTATAACTTCGGCTTCTTTGTCAAAAACCAAGTGTCCATTGGTGTGTGGATTTAATTCTGGATCTTCAATTTGATTCCATTGATCAACCTGCCTGTTTTTATGCCAGTACCATGCAGCTTTTATTACTATTGCTCAGTAGCACAGTTTAAAATCAAGGATGGTGATACCTCGGCAATTCTTTTGATTATACAGGATTGTTTTAGCTATCCTAGGTTTCTGTTTTTCCATATGAAGTTGAGTATTGTCCTTTCAAGGTCTGTAAAGAATTGCACTGGAATTTTGATGGGAATTTGTGTTGAATCTGTAGATTGCTTTTGGTAAGATGGCTATTTTTACTATGTTAATCCTACTGATCCATGAGCATAGAAGATCTTACTATCTTCTGATTTCTTCTATAATTTCTTTCTTCAAATCATGAAGTTCTTGTCATACATGACTTTGGCTTGCTTGATTAATTATACCAAGATATTTTATATTACTTGTGGCTATTGTGAAGTGTGTTGATCCCCGGTTTCCTTCTTAGCCCCTTTATCACTTGTATAAAGGAGGTCTACTGACTGTCTTGAGTTAATTTTGTATCCAGCCACTTTGCTAAAGGTGTCTATGGCAGAATTTTGGGGTTGCTTATGTATTCCATCATGTCATCTGCAAATAGCAATACTTTGACTTCTTCCTTTCCAATTTGTAACCCTTTGATCTCCTTTAGTTGTCTTACTGCTCTAGCTAAAACTTCACATCTCTATTGAATAGATACGGAGAGAGTGGACAGCTGTATCTTGCCTGGGGTTCCCTAGTATAGTGTGGCCTCTGATAGGGCAGAAATCTGCCTGAGTTGTGGGCTGGAATATGGAGCCCATGGGAAGGGGTGCATTTTGTGGCTGGTGGGTAAGCTTTAAGGAGTGCTGAGGGTGGGTGATGAAGCCCAAGTGTTTAAAGCATTATCAAATACACAAAAACCAAGAAACAAAACCAAAGCCCACATCCATAAATAATAGAAAAGCATATATTTTCAGTAAAAATCAATGCATCTTCAAAGAATAGTTGCAACCCATAATTTCCCGCAACCATTAAAAGAACAAAGAGGGTTGTGTCCTCTGAACCATGATGTGCTTGTCATGGGAACTGGTGCAAGTGAGGCTGAGCCATGCCAAGAGTTTGACATATGCATGAGGCAAATGGCTGAACTATTAACAAAGATGGACTTGTATGAGAACCAATACTTTGGCATCGTAAATGAGCTTAAAAAGTGTAAAGAAAAATAGTTGCAGTTAATATAAAATGTGAGTATTACATTCTACAAGCTCTGAACATTCTATCTTAGATCTTGGGGTCATTATTAGGCACAGTAAGAGTGAGTTGGACTCTAGTGCTGAGACTCCGCAGAAATCGATCTGATGGGCAGGATGACTAAGGGACAGGCAGGCGCTGGTGTGTCCAGCGTGGATATGTAGGGCACGCGAATGACCTGTGTCCCCTATGTCCCCTAGTGGGACAGAGAGGGTGAGAGGCTGCTTCACCACACTAACCAGAATGGTGCACAGCGTCAGGACTTGAGAATTGCTTACTTCTGGATTTTGACATTTAAATTTTCTGGCCTGCAGTGAAACCACAAAGGGGAGAATATTCTTTATCTGGTTTGGTAAGGTCTGTTGTCTATTTTCCACAAAGGGTTATTAGGGATCTATTTTTAAATTAATATTCTATTTTCCAAATTCAGAGCCTTAACAATCTCTCCTTTCCAAGGCATTAAAAAAGTTTAATATTTTTTTATGTTTTATTGATTATTTGGGAATCTCACATGCACTCCAGTTATGCTTACTTCCCCATGTCAGCCTTCCTCACGGTGACCCCCCCAAAAAGAGACAGAATGAAAGAAAAAAAACCCACACAAGTACATTTTGTGTTGTCCATACATTCATGGAGCATAGCCAGTTCCTAGTGGCCAGCCCCCCAAGGGAAGATGATTGTTCTCCACCTGCACCCCCACCATAAGCCATCAACTGTGGAGCACAATGAGGCAGTTAGGAGGGGAGGACAGTTCTCCCAAGCTCATGCCACTGGCTGGCACCTCTGTGAGGCTGCCAAAATGTCAAGGCCAGCTCATGCCTCCATGGGTGCAGGCTAGCTCTCTGGAATGCCCAAACCATGCTGGTGAGGAGTGGGGCCAGCTCTCTCTGACCCACGGACATAAACATGGCAGCCCAGACCATGGACATCAGACTTCAGGGGTAATTCAGGCCACAGACAACACAGCCCCTGGCCTTATCAGGATCAGTATCCTGCTCCTGGCCCTCAGCAGGTGTACGGACCATGAACTTCATGTCCTCACATGGCTACGCATGCTAATCACAACCAGATGGTCCTCAGAGAACATCATCAAGGCACCAGTCACTGGGACAGACTACAAACATCCACATGGATCTCAGGCTTCCTAGCTGCCTGGGGCAGTAGAACGGACTAGACACCAACATGGCCCCTGGTGGTATCATGGATGAAAGTGGTCTTTCAAGGAGGTCCAATCCAGCCGTCTTCATCGTTACCTAGAGCCAAGGTGATCCCGTGGCCGGGCAGCAGGGACTGAATCTGCGTCTGCATAAGTTCCAGGCTGCTGTGCAGCTCTGTCAACCTTACATTTTTCTATTTTTCCCATCTCTGTATAATGGCTATGTTCATCATAACAGTGCCCACCACCCTCCTCCACCCACACTGTGAGGGCAGGGTGGCTTGTTCTATGGATTTTTAAGTCATCTGTACATTTTGGATAACACTCCTTTATTGGTCAAGCCTTTGTTTAGTATTTTATCCTAGCCTATGTCCTGCCTTTCGTTCTCTTCCAGCCAACTTTTGCAAAGAAGAATTTAAAAATTTTATTGAGGCTTAGCTTCTCTTTTCTTTACAGATAGTACCTAAAAATCACTGCCAAACCCCAGCTCACTGAGGTTTTGCATCTAGATCTGAAATTCATTTCTGAACTAGGTTCTGAGAAGTGTGTACATCTGTGTCTATACTTTCAGTAGATGTCCATGAATCCCCGAAGTTTGTCTAAATGGTTTTCTTTGGCAACTATATCTCCCTAACTGTATTGTCAAAGATTAGCTGACTGTTGATTCCTATGTTTGCACTCTGTTATGTTCTACTTTGCCCCAATGTCAAGCTCTGTGGTCTGTGGTTGATAGTTTACTACAGCTTTATGTTATGCTCTGAAGTCAACTCTGTCATTTCTCTTTGTGCTCCAATGTTCTGTGAGAGGTTCTGGACTTTCCCCTATATTTAAACTTTAGAATACCTTTGTTTGCAAATACACTGGCTGGAATTTTTATCTGGGCTGTATTGACTCCATAAATGGGGATGGGATAGATAACTGATATCTTCACATTATTGATGATGTATGTCTTAGGCAGGGTTTCTATTCCTGCACAAACATCATGACCAAGAAGCAAGTTGGGGAGGAAAGGGTTTATTTGGCTTACTTCCATATTGCTGTTTATCACCAAGGAAGTCAGGACTGGAACTCAAGCAGGTCAGGAAGCAGGAGCTGATGCAGAGGCCATGGAGGGATGTTCCTTACTGGCTTGCTTCCCCTGGCTTGCTCAGCCTGCTCTCTTATAGAGCCCAAGACTTCCAGCCCAGGGATGGCACCATCCACAAAGGGCCCTACCCCCTTGCTCACTGATTCAGAAAATGCCCCACAGCTGGGTCTCATGGAGGCACTTCCCCAACTGAAGCTCCCTTCTCTGTGATAACTGCAGCCTGTGTCAAGTTGACACACAAAACTAGCCAGTACAATGTATAAATATGAAATAAATTTCTGTCAGTTTTATAAATTCACCTCCTGTAGTGCATACACATTTTTTCTTTTTGTCACTTTTCACAAATTGTGTTTCAAGGAATTAGTCTGTTTAATTTAGGTTGTGAAACCTGTGTGTAGAAAAGATTGTTCTTGGCAATCCTTTATTACTCATGCCCGTAGGCTCTGTGGTTGAGTCTTCTAATTGTGCCTTCTGTTTCTCCCCCTACCCCCAAGCTTTGATAAAGACTTTGATCAGTCTTTGCAATCCAGTTGGATTTCCTGTCTTGCTAATGAAACTACTTTCTATTTCATGCCCCCTTTGTTTTTGAAGACAGGGATGGATTATCCATGTATCCCTGATTGTCCTGGAACTCTCTACAGACACACCTGCCTCTGCTGGGATTAAAGGCAGGTGCCACTGTTTTTATAACTTGAAAGGATTTTTCTAGTCTCCTGAGGCAGATGTTCATATCGCTGATCTCAGACCTTTCTCGTATGGACAGTCAATGTCAGAAACTTTATACTCAAACACTGCTTGTGCAGCAACACAGACAATTCTCATCTTTTCCTTTCATTTAATTCACAGTGTTTTAAAAATTATAGTATCTTTATTAACATGTTTGGTTTGTGTGTTACTTAACTTTCAAGTGGTTTTGCTGCTCCATCGATTGCTCTAACTTATGCTGTCAGTGTCCAAAAGCAGACTCCATATGTAAGTCAGCCATGGGATGTTCTATATCCCAGTCTATAATGCAGTCTATTTGGCAAGAGCTCCATGTTTTAGATGTGTGTATTTTGCTGTTGTGAAGAGCTTACAGACTCTGTCCACTCCATGCAGTTGTTGAGATCAGCTATGACTGCTGATTTCCTACCTGCTAGTTCCCATTACTGGTTAGCTATAGGAAAATCTATAAGTATAAAAATGAATTCATTAACTTCAGTTTTTGCGTCAATTCTGATACCCTATTGTTATGTGTCAAAGAACAGAAATAGGATTTTTCATATTCTTATCATTAGGGAATTTCACATTATGATCCCCAAGCACACTTACTTCGTAGTCCTCCCAGATTTGCCCTCCTGAACCTTGTGGACCTCCCCTCCCCACCAAATAGAAAAAAAAAACCAAGTCCAATTTGTATTACCCACATACTCACTGGAGCACAGTCAAACTCCTGGTGGCCAGCCCCTTAAAGAAAACTGAGTCCTTCCCCACCTACACCCCTGCCAGAAACCATCAGTTGTGGAGAGCTACACTTCAGCTTCCATATCACAATTTTTTATTAGATATTTTCTTTATTTACATGTCATATGATATCTCCTTTCCCAGTTTCCCCTCCAAAAAAACAGAAAATAAAATAAAAAACAAAAAAGCCCTGTTCCCTCCCTGCTCACCAACCTACCCTCTCCCACTTCCTGGCCCTGGTGTTCCCCTACACTGGGGTATAGAACCTTCACAGGGCCAAGGGCCTCTCCTGCCTTTGATGACCGACTAGGCCATCCTCTGCTATACATATGCTGCTGGAGCCATGAGTCCCACCATATGTACTCTTTGGTTAGTGGTTTAGTCCCTGGGAGCTCTGAGGGTACTAGTTAGTTCATATTGTTGTTTGTCCTAAGGGGCTGCAAACCCTTCAGCTCCTTGGGTCCTTTCTCTAGCTCCTTCATTGGAACCCTGTACTCAGTCCAATGGATGGCTGTAAGCATCTATTTCTGTATTAGGTACTGTCAGAGCCTCTCAGGAGACAGCTATATCAGGCTCCTGTCAGCTAGTACTTGCTGGCATCCACAATAGTGTCTGGATTTGATGATTGAATATGGGAAGGATTCCCAGGTGGAGTAGTCTCTGGATTGTCCTTCCTTCAGTCTCTGCTCCATAGTTCGTCTCTGCAACTCCTTCCATGGATATTTTGTTCCGCTCTTTAAAAAGGAATGAAGTATCCACACTTTGGTCTTCCTTCTTCTTGAGTTTCTTGTGGTTTGTGGATTGTACTTTGTGTATTCTAGGATCCACTTATCAGAGAGTGCATGCCATGTGTGTTCTTTTGTGATTAGGTTATCGCACTCAGGATGATATTCTCCAGATCCATCCGTTTCCTAAGAATTTCATGAAGTTATTGTTTTTAATAGCTGAGCAGTACTCCATTGTGTAGATGTACCACATTTTCTGTATCCATTCCTCTGTTGAGGGACATCTAGGTTGTTTTCAGTTTCTGGCTATTATAAATAAGTATGCTATGAACATAGTGGAGCATGTGTCCTAATTACATGTTAGAGCATCTTCTGGGTACCTTGGTGTGATTCAAACTAAGCAAGTAAAAGATCCATATGACAAGAACTTCAAGTCTCTGAAGAAGGAAATCAAAGAAGATCTCAGAAGATGGAAAAATCTCCCATGCTCGTGGATTGGCAGGATTAATATAGTAAAAATGGCCATCTTGCCAAAAGCAATCTACAGATTCAATGCAATCCCCATCAGAATTCCAACTCAATTCTTCATAGACTTAGAAAGAGCAATTTGCAAATTTACCTGGAATAAAAAACCTAAGATAGAAAAAACTATTTTCAACAATAAAAGAACCTTTGGTGGAATCACCATCCCAGACCTTAAGCTGTACTACAGAGCAATTGTGATAAAAACTGCATGGTATTGGTACAGTGACAGGCAGGTGGATCAATGGAATAGAATTCAAGATCCAGAAATGAACCCACATACCTATGGTCACTGGATCTTTGACAAAGGAGCTAAAACCATCCAGTGGAAAAAAGACAGCATTGTTCAACAAATGGTGCTGGCTCAACTGGTGGTTAGCATGTAGAAGAATGCAAATTGATCCATTCCTATCTCCCTGTACAAAGCTCAAGTCCAAGTGGATCAAGGACCTCCATATAAAACCAGATACACTGAAACTAATAGAAAAGAAAGTGGGGAAGAGCCTCGAGCACATAGGCACAGAGGAAAATTTCCTGAAGAGAACACCAATATGTTATGCTCTAAGATCAAGAATCAACAAATGGGACCTCATAAAATTAGAAAGCTCTGTAAGGCAAAAGACACTGTCAATAGGACAAAACAGCAACCAACAAATTGGGAAAAGATCTTTACCAATCCTATATCTGATAGAGGGCTAATATCCAATATATACAAAGAACTCAAGAAGTTAGACTCCAGAGAACCAAATAACCCTATTAAAAATGCGGTACAGAGCTAAACAAAGAATTCTCAACTGAGGAATACCGAATGGCTGAGAAGCACCTAAAGAAATGTTCAACATCCTTAGTCATCAGGGAAATGCAAACCATATCACAATTTTTAAGAGTTCTCTTTGATGGCTGTCTGTTTAGGTTGTTACTTTTTTTGGTCTAAAGTCATGCTGATGTCTGTGGGTAGTGCTGCTACCAAGGGCCATATCTGGGTCCATGGTCCTACTGAAGCTGGGGGCTGTGTTGATGTCTGTGGGCCATGCTACTATTACTGAAGGCCATGTGGATGTCTGGGGTCTGTGTTGCAGCCTGAATAGGAATTTTAACATGGGACAAGAATGGAAATGTGCTTTTAAAGAGTGAGCATTAGCTTTGCCACCTGCACCAGGAACGTGGGCCACTAGTTTCCAAGCTACTACAGAGCTGGAGAGTGGGGGCTGCAACCACAAGCTGGGTCACTTGCTGTTTTTCCAGTCAGTGCTTTTTTCTAAACACATGCTATAGAAGTTGCTGCAGCCATATGTTCACGTTTGGGAGACTCAGTTTTGACACACTTTGCCAGCTTACTACTGCTTCTGTGGAGGCAAGCATTAGAACTGCTCATTCTGCCATTTTCATTGGTATTAACAGGTTTCATGACTGTACCTGACAGTTAGAAATCCTCTACATTGTCTATAGATTTCTGAATGTGGTAACAGGAACACAGGTTGCCAAAATAGGGCTTGTTTGACAAATCCTCATGTTTTCTGGATAGATGCATATAAATGTTATTCCTTTGGTTCAGAAGTCTTTGTTGAGCCTGGCATCATTGTGTACATCTGGAATTTCTGTACTTCATAGTAAATGCCTGTAACTTTCTGAGAGTCTAACAGGCATGATTCTTCTAGTCCATTCCAAGAATGTGAAGTGAATGTGGTGGAATAGTCTCTGGTCACTACCACCTTGATGGAGAATAGCCCTTCCTTTTCTTACCACTATCTTTGCTAGACTCAGAATGCAAACAAGAGCAGCTCTCTAAGCCAGCAGTGAGAAAACTGCTCCAAATCCTCTCCGCTCAGCCTGTAAGGCATGTGGCTAGGCTTTGGAAAAGGCCACAAGTTACCTTATACATTCAAGCCCCTCAGATGGACTGGATACTCCCATGGTCTTGGCCATCATTCTTCCCAGGGCTTGAGAACTTTTAGTGAAGCACAGGCCCCTTCCCTGAGCAGAGCCTCTAGCCAGCTCTGGGCACATTGCTCCATGGGCAGCACCACCCTGGGGAAGAACAGAGATGGAGTCCTAAACCCAGACTCTGATGCCCAACCTCTGACTGTAGTTCTCATGGCCTGTTCTGACATCACAGAGTTGCAGGCAACTGTAGGCCTGAGTGCTGAGATCAAAGTGGTTGGCTACCGATGTCCAGCTAACCCACATGCCCTTCACATGCTTGGCTGCTCAGCTGAAAGGAGTCCACGCTTCTACAGAAACACCTTGGCCTTGAATCATCTTCATTCATTCTCTTGACTCCTGTTTGGTGTTTCCTGTTTTGAGGCTTCGCCATCAGAGCCACAAGGGACTTTTCTTTCATGTATGTTGTGTCTTGGTGATCAGAATGTGAGCTCACACCAGGCTACCAAGGCAGCAGAGATTAAGTGCAAGCTTTCCTGTTGGTATGGAGTGGGCAATCTGATCATCTGTTAGACCAGTCTACTAGTCGCAGTTCCTGATGCTAATTTTGAGTATCAGAAAAGAGCCAACTTACCTCATTTTCTAAAAGCTCCTTATCTGAATAAAGCTCATACTTTAGGAAGAAGTTTTTCTCCAACTGAAGTGTTGTAAGGCTATCTGGAAGCAAAGCCAGTTAGATGCTGTACAGCCAGCAGACATTCAAAAAGGGGCTCATAGCTGACAAACTAGCTCAAAAGAAAACTTGAGTGTTGAGGATAGAGCTCTGTGGTAGTGTTTGACTAATGTGTCTGAGGCCCCGAGTTCCATCCACAGTTCAACTCAAACCAACACACAAAACAAACTCAACAAAGCTGCGGATAAGAGGCTCTTGGGTGAACCTGTGCCATGCTGTGGTTGGTGCTGCAAGGTTCACTCAGCGTCTCTGTCTTTTACCGCTACCATGAGTTTGTTCCAATGTTCTTCTGCTTCTTGTCATCAGCAGCATCTTGTCATCTTTTACCAGAAATATCTTTGTAATCCTTAGAGTGTAAACAAGCAATCTTCTCATCAAGGGCTTCTATCATACCAGGACTGTGAGTATTGCTTTTAATCTGGAATTATCTGGAATTTTTCTTGTCTGTCTCTGACCAAAGCGCAAGGACTTGACCCAGTCCCAGTATATTTCCAATATTTAAGGGCATGTTTTCTGATAGGCCTCAAAGCTGGGACAAACGTCTAAGGTGCCTATTTAATATACCAAAGTGGACTGGCCAGGTTCTCCCAGAATCGCTCTGTCCCTACCTTTACAGGGTCTTCTGGCTGGCATACCCCACTTCTACCCTAAACTTCCCCAGCCCAGAGGTTGGGCTGCTCCTTCCTATATAATCCAAACTAGTTTGGTTATCTGGTTCCTTTTGTCTACTTTCTTGGCCAGTCTCTTGGCCCAGACTGCCCCTCTTGGTTGGCAGCTACTCTTCCCTCCCCACTCCTCATATAGCTCAGGGTCATGTCCACTCTGAACTATCACAGATGTCCCTGCACCTTAACTTTCTCCTCTACCATGCCTTTTTTTTTTTTTAAATATTTTGAGATATTTAGTTATGTCTCCTTTTCCATTTCTGATTTTATTAATTTGGATACTGCCTCTGTGCCCTCTGGTTAGTCTGGCTAAGGGTTTATCTATTTTGCTGATTTTCTCAAAGAACCAGCTCCTGGTTGTTTATTCTTTGTATAGCTCTTTTTGTTCCTATTTGGTTGATTTCAGCCCTGAGTTTGATTATTTCCTGCCATCTATTCCTCTTGGGTATATTTGCCTTTTGTTTGTTTGTTTGTTTGTTTTTGTTTTTTGTTTTGTTTTTTTTGTTCTAGAGCTTTCAGGTGTGCTATCAAGCTGCTAGTGTAAGCTCTCTCCAGTTTCTTTTCTTGAAGGCACTTAGAGCTATATGTTTTCCTCTTACCACTGCTTTCATTGTATCCCATAAGTTTTGGTATGTTGTGGCTTCATTTTCGTTAAACTCTAAAAAGTCTTTAATTTCTTTATTTCTTCCTTGACCAAGTTATTGATTAGAGTGTTGTTCAGCTTGCATGTGTATGTGTGATTTCTGTTGTTTTTGTTGGTATTTAAGACCAGCCTTGGGGCTGGAGAGATGGCTCAGCAGTTAAGAGCACTGACTGCTCTTCTAGAGGTCCTGAGTTCAAATCCCAGCAACCACCACAAATCCCATTTAGGGTGGCTCACAACCATCCTTAACAAGACCTGATTCCCTTGTCTGAAGACAGCTACAGTGTACTTACATATAATATATAAAATATTTTAAAAAAAAAAAAAAGACCAGCCTTAGTCCGTGGTGGTCTGATAGGGTGCATGGGATTATTTCAGTCTTCTCATGTCTGTGTTTCCTCTTTAAGGGCTACTACTTGTTTACTTGTGATCTCCTGTAATTCTTTATGGGATTTTTTTGTTTCCTCTTTAAGGGCTTGTACCTCTTTACTTGTGTTCACCTGTATTTCTTTAAGGGAGTTATTCATGTCCTTCTTAAATTCCTCTAGCATCATCGTGAGATATGATTTTAGAACCAAATCTTGCTTTTCCGGTGTTTTGGGATACCAGGACTTGCTGTGGTGGGAGTACTAGGTTCTGATGAAGCCAAGTAGTCTTGGTTTCTGTTGGTAGGATTCTTGCATTTGCCTTTCGCCATCTGTTGATCTCTGGTGTTAGATGTTCTTGCTGTCTCTGACTAGAGCTTGTTTCTGCTGTGGGTCTGTAAGCCTGTGTCAGTACTTCTGGGAGATCAACTCTCCTCTGGTAAATCCCAGGCGCAGATGGGTGAGTCCCTGGGTTAAAGCACTCCCTGGAGGCAAGCTCTCCACTTGCAGGGGAAGGGCAGAGAGGGTTGCTGATCCACCACTGAATCCTGTCCCTGCAACTCCCAGCCTGTGTCTCCCAGCTGGTCCCGTCTTAGAAAGTCACCTGAGAAAAAATGGCAGATCTCACCAGAGTCCCTGGGTTAAAGCACTCCCTGGAGGCAGGATCTCTGCTTGCAGGGAAGGGGCAGAGAGGATTGCAAATCCACTGTGGTCACTCGGAGGCTGAGAGGATCCTGTCCCTGCCATCCTGCGACTCCCCTCGTCTTCTTGTATCTGTTGAGGCCTGTTTTGTGATGGCTTATATGGTCAGTTTTGGAGAAGATACCAGGAGGTGCTGAGAAGAAGGTATATTCTTTTGCTTTAGGATGAAATGTTTTATAAATATCTGTTAGATCTATTTGGTTAGTAACTTCTGTTAGTTTCTCTGTGTTTCTGTTTAGTTTCTGTTTCCATGATCTGTCTATTGCTGAGAGTGGAGTGTTGAAGTCTCCCAATATTATTGTGTGTGGTTCAATGTGTGCTTTGAGTATTAGTAAAGTTTCTAATATAAATGTGGGTACCCTTGCATTTGGAGCACAGATATTCAGAACTGAGAGTTCATCTTCGTAGATTTCTCCTTTGACCAGTATGAAGTGTCCTTCTTTATCTTTTTGATTACTTTTGGTTGAAAGTTGATTTTATTTGATATTAGAATGGCTAATCCAGCTTATTTCTTGGGATCATTTGCTTGGAAAATTGTTTTCCAACCTTTTTACTCTAAGGTAGTGTCTGTCTTTGTCACTGAGATGTGTTTCCTGTATGCAACAAAATGCTGGGTCCTGTTTACATATCCAGTCTGTTAGTCTATGTCTTTTTATTGGGGAATTGAGTCTATTGATGTTAGGAGATATTAAGGAATAGTGATTGTTGCTTCCTGTTATTTTTGTTGTTAGAGGTGGAATTATGTTTATGTGGCTATCTTCTTTTGGGTTTGTTGATTTACTTTTTTGCTTTTTCTACAATGTAGTTTTCCTCCTTGTGTTGGTGTTTTCCAACTATTATCCTTTGTAGGGCTGGATTTATAGAAAGATATTGTGTAAATTTAGTTTTGTCATAGAATATCTTGTTTTCTCCATCTATGGTAATTGGGAGTTTTGCTGGGTGTAGTAGCCTGGGCTGGCATTTGTGTTCTTGTAGGGTCTGTATGACAACTGCCCAGGATCTTCTAGCTTTCATAGTCTCTGGTGAGAAGTCTGGTGTAATTCTGATATATTACTTATATGTTTATATGTTACTTGACCTTTTTTTCTTACTGCTTTTAATATTATTTGTTTTGAGCATTTGGTGTTTTGATTATTTTGTGACGGGAGGAATTTCTTTACTGGTCTAGTCTATTTGGAGTTCTGTAGGCTTCTTGTATTTTCATGGGCATCTCTTTCTTTAGGTTGGGGAAGTTTTCTTCTATAATTTTGTTAAAGATATTTACTGGCCCTTTAAGTTGAGAATCTTTGCTCTCTTCTATACCTATTATCCTTAGGTTTGGTCTTCTCATTGTATCCTGGATTTCCTGGATGTTTTGGGTTAGGAGCTTTTTGCATTTTCTTTGACTGTTATGTCAATGTTTTCTATGTTATCTTCTGCCCCTAAGATTCTCTCATCTATCTCTTGTATTCTGTTGGTGATGCTTGCATCAATGACTCCTGATCTCTTCCCTAGGTTTTCTATATCCAGGGTTGTCTCCCTTTGTGATTTTTTTTAGTGTTTCTATTTCCATTTCCTTTTTTTTTTTTGGAAACAGGGTTTCTCTGTGTAGCCCTGGCTGTCCTGGAACTCACTCTGTAGACCAGGTTGGCCTCGAACTCAGAAATCCTCCTGTGTCTGCCTCTCAAGTGCTGGGATTAAAGGTATGCGCCACCACTGCCTGGCTTTCCATTTCCATTTTTAGATTTTGGATGGTTTTGTTCATTTCTTTCACCTGTTTGATTGTGTTTTCCTGTAATTCTTTAAGGGATTTTTCCTCTTTAAAGGCTTCTAGCTGTTTACCTGTGTTCTCTTGCATTTCCTTAAGGGAGTTATTTATGTCCTTCTTAAAGTCCTCTATCACCATCTTAAGAAGTGATTTTAGATCCGAATCTTGCTTTTCTGGTGTGGTGGTGTATCCAGGACTTGCTATGGTGGGAGAATTGGGTTCTGATGATGCCAAGTAACCTTAGTTTCTGTTGCTTCTGTTCTTGCCCTTACCTCCTGCCATGATTATCTACAGTGCTACCTGTTTGGAGATCCTTCCTATGATGCTGGTTGTGTCAGAACTCCTCAGAGTTCAGCTGTCTCTGTGATCCTTGAGATCCTGGGTGTGTCAGAAATCCTGGGCATCAAGCTGCCTCTGAGACCCTGAGATCCTGGTGTGACCAAGGTCCTGTGATCTTGTTAGAGATACATGTTAGAGTGCCTAGGAGTAGAGCTTCTTCTGGGTGTTGTGGGACCAGTTGTGGAGTTATCGCCCAAGGCCTGCTCAGAGCACCTCTATACTATGATCCTGGGTATGTTAGAGTGCCTGGGAGTTGAGCTTCCTCTGGGTGTTGGGGGACTGGCTGCTGCAGAGTTTGAGCCCAAGGTCTGTTCAGGACCAGACGGTAAGGAACCTGTTCCATTAGTCAGGCAGAGTTCCTGGGTGCCTGGGTCCCGCTGGTCCAGTTACTTCTGGTGTCCTTTTTCTTTTTCATTTACTTTCAACATATTATCTTGTCAGTTTTTGAGCCAGGTGGTGGTAGGGTACACCTTTTATGCCAGCACTTGGGAGACAAAGGCAAGCAGATCTCTGTGAGTTCAAGAACAGCTTGGTCTACACAGAGAAATCCTGTCTCTAAAAAAGTTTGTTGAATGTGGAAAATAGGCCCAGCAACTGACCAAAATAGATGCAGAGACCCACAGTCAAACATTAGATGGAGTTGGGAGTCTTGTGGAAGAGTTGGGGGAAGGATTGAGGATCCAGAGGGGATAGGAACTCTGCAGGAAGACCAACAGAATCAACTAACCTGGACCCTTGTGGGTCCCAGAGACAGAACCATAAAGAGCTTATATGAGCTGGACCTAGTTCCTCCCTGCACATACTTAGCAGATGTGTAGCTTGGTCTTTATACAGATCCCCCAACAATTGGAGCGGGAGCTGTCCCTGACTATGTTGCCTGGCTGTGAGTTCTGTTCCTCTAACTGGGCTGCCTTGTCTGGCCTCAGTGGGAGAGGATGTGCCTAGTCCTGCAGTGACTTAATGTGCCAGGATGGGTTTGTTGATTGGTGAGGTGGGAATGGAGGAAGTAGCAGGGATCCTGGCATAATCAATTGGTCTGGCATTGGTGAGCTAGAGTCCTGTGAAAACATATAAACAAAACTTCTGGAACCAAACATCTGGTTCTTTTTATTATCCAGTTTGTAGCTCTTTTTAAAAAAATCTTATTAGAGGTTTGGAGTAAATTCTATATTAAGATGTCTAAAAAGGGACTTATAATCTGTTTTGTAAAGTATGATAAGGAGATGAGTATTTATACTCTCCATTTTGTAACAAACATTTGGGTCTTTAAAGATTGATGTACTCTCTCCATAATATCCTGTTCTGAGATTATGAGAGTGCCAGTGGACATAGGAGCATTGTCCATTTCTAAAGCTCTAGGTGTCCCCAAGTCAGACAGAAGCATACATAACCTATCACATCCTGCAAGTGCGCACACAAGCCCTGAGAGTTAGTTACCATGGGGGGAACATGCATGGGGTGGGATAAGCCAAGTAGTTCTGCAAGATGGCTCAAGCAGCCTTTGGAAGAGGAGAGCAGGCAGTGATTTGATGATGTGATGCATAGCTCTGCTGAGTTGCCTCTGTAGAGAAAGCAACAACCTTTGTCAGGGAGTCAATTTTTCATTCCCTTTATACATAGGACCAGGAGGCACAGAGTGAGCTTGAGCGTGTTCCACAGAGAAAAGGCAATTTCTAGACTGCAGTAAGAAGCCTTGTAACTCTGAAAGCAGGGTTTGGATAATGAAGCAGCCAGAAGGCAGTAGAACATTTTTTAATATGGGAAAAACAACTTGGCTACATATTAAGAGTTAGTATATATATAAGTTAAAGGGTTTGTCCTCTAGCCTTTAAAAACAGAAATTATTGCTATTAGCAATAATTTGTTGTGTAGACGTTTTTGTGTGGGGAAAGACTCTGTATGAGCATCAATAATCAAGGCAGCGTGTCTGAGGAGGAGCCATAAGTAAACATTATTGTCTTGGGGCAATGAGTCTGATCTGGTTCTAAAAGGGTTAATAAAATTTTAACGTTAATAGTCAATTTTCTTAATGACTCTGGGGCAGTATCCAGGCTGAGAATATCAAACAATGGCTTCAATTTAGCTGTATTTTTAAGAAATGACAAATCCAATTAATTTCTTTTTTTTCTTTTTCTTTTTTTCAAGACAAGTTTTCTCTGTGTAGCCTTGGCTATCCTGGACTCACTCTGTAGACCAGGCTGGTCTCGAACTCAGAAATCTGCCTGCCTCTGCCTCCCAAGTGCCGGGATTAATGGCGTGCGCCACCACTGCCCGGCCCAATTAATACTTTAAAAGATGTTTTTTGAAAATTATTTAGAATTTCTTTTAAATAATAAAACCTTAATAAATTACACTTTTGTCAAGCCTGACAGCACAGCACAGCACAGCACAGCACAGCAGAGCAGCAGTGAGGAGGCCTTGGGAAAAGGCTTGAAGGTCAGGTACTGCACTTGAAGGCATTCAGCTTTACAGTATTTTGCCGCCTCCATCTTCAAGTTAGATTCCTTCTTCAAGGTCAAATTCTCCTCCTCTGATTCATTACTATCTTCTCCTGAACTACCTTTTTTATTCTACCAAGAAATAAACATTGTTCTTTGATCCTGAGTGAGACATCAATAAAGGAGTCCCTTCATGAGGGGGAGCAGAGGGCTCCTGAGCAGAGAGCTCTTTATCACCTGCCAATGTCTGCTTATGCATATTCAAATAGCAAGTGCTATGAGAGGCATGTCTTTCCCTCCATTCCCAGTTTCAATATCTAAAGTTCCTTGGTCTAGAAAACCAAGGACTTGGCTTACTGTACAAGCTGGAGAGAACCATCAGCTTACTAGTGCGAACCTGGATTTCCCTTTTCATAAGTCTATGTTTAATAACACCAGAGGAAAACCTTTCGTCCATAGGTTTACCTTGTTCTATTTTGGTGGGGTTGACACTTAATAGGCGGGAGCCTTAGCCCAAAGCAGCAGACAGTTCACAGGGTCAGCGTTCTAAGCTGATGGGAGCTTCCAACTATAGTGGCAGGTGGTCCACAGCATCAGCTGTGGGCTAGCTGGGCCTAGATGAACTCAACTCCAGCTGTGTTCTTTATCCCAGTCTACTCAAAACAATAGGGGGCTTACCTCTTCAGGTCCCTTGTTTGGGCACCAGAATGCCAATAACCAGTTTTGGCATCCATGCGGTGGGTAAACTGAGGCAGGCAGGAGTTTGGGGGTTAGTGCTTAAGAGCTGCTGATGGAGGTAGATCCAGATACCTACAGGGGCTGCTGCCAAGGGCAGCCAGGGATTAGAGAAGTTACTCAGCAGACTTTTCTCTGAGGGAACAACGCTTATTTTACTGGGGCTAGCACTCCCTATGGCCAGTGGAAAAACTATGAACTCTTTTTCTCCTTGGGGCTGGTGAGAAAGGGAAGAGAGAAAACACACACACACACACACACACACACACACACACACACGCACACTGAGCAGATAAAACAAAAGGCAGAGTCTAATAATTTCATACATACAAATGTATACATATATGCATGCATACATACATAACTATAGACAGACATACGCATAATTACACATAGAATGGTTAGAACAAAGCTCCAGCAAGCAGGCTCCAAGCATTTCACACATACATACATAAATACACAACTGGTGGAGCAAGCTCTAACATACATTCAGACAAGCTTTACATATATATTTATATACACATAATTGATGGATGGAAGGAACAATATTCCAACCTCCATTCACACAAACTTTTCATATACACATATATATACACATAGTTGATGGATGGAAAGAACCATGTGCCAAGCCCCACACTTTATTTCCATAGTTTATACATCTCAGCAAAATCTTTTAAGCAGTATAAAATTACAATGTGATTATCTTTTAGTTTTTTTTTTAGTGAATGATTATGAAAAAGCAATGTGTTCTCCAATACCTTTACAAGAAATAACATTATGTAGTACAGGTAAAGAATTATCCCCCCAAACCCATGTACATGCATAACTAAGCAACTTGCTATAGACTAACAAAGTATAAAAGCAAGCAAGGTAGTTTTTCTCAGTCAGTTTCTATTACTGGCAGACAGCAATTTGGAGTTACAAAGAAAGGAGTAATTATTTTATTATGTATCTTTCAAAGTAATATTCTTAAGAATCTTAAAAGAATCACAAATCTAAACTTTTATATAAAAATCAGTCATAGCTACCTTAAATCCTCAGAATGCATATCCACTCATCAGCAACTTATTAAACCATATCAGGAAGTTGAGGGCAAAAATGCATGTAAGAAATCAATCATCAAGGATCAGACATGAAGAGAACATACATCTGCTCCAACATCAGGGAGTAACTGGGACCAGCAGGACCCAGGCACCCAGGAACTCTGCCTGATCAGTGGCATGAGTTCCTTCCATTCTGGGCCTGTGCCCTGAGCAGACTCAGAGGAAGCTCCACTCTCAGGTGTTTTAACATGCCTAGGATCGGAGGATCAAAGCCGGTCCCACAACACCCAGAGGAAGCTTCACTCCCAGGAGCTCAAACATGCCAAGATCCCAGGAGCTTGGCCACACCAGGATCAGGGTTCCAGAGGCAACTTGACACCCAGGAACTCTGACACACTCAGGATCTCAGAGACAGCTGGATTCTGAGAAGTTCTGACACAACCAGGATCACAGGAAGGACAGGCTCCAGTCAGATATATACCAAGGGCAGGTAGTACTAGAGATAATCAGATGGCAGGAGCTAAGGGCAAGAACATAAGCAACAGAAACCAAGGTTACTTGGCATCATCAGAACCCAAATCTTCCACCATAGCAAGTCCTGGATACACACCATCACACTGGAAAAGCAAGATTCGGATCTAAAATCACTTCTCATGATGGTGATAGAGGCCTTTAAGAAGGACATAAATAATTCCCTTAAGGAAATGCAGGAGAACACAGGTGAACAGCTAGAAGCCCTTAAAGAGGAAACTCAAAAATCCCCTAAAGAACTACAGGAAAACACAATCAAACAGGTGAAGGAAATGAGCAAAACTATACAAGATCTAAAAATGGAAATAGAAACAAGAAAAAAATCACAAAGGGAGACAAACCTGGAGTTACAAAACCTAGGAAAGAGATCAGGAGTCATAGATGCATAGATCCTTAATATTTCTTAAAATATGTACACTAGCACCTTGACAGCACACCTGAAAGCCCTAGAACAAAAAGAAGCAAATACACCCAAAAGGAGTAGATAGCAGGAAATAATCAAACTCAGGGATGAAATCAACCAAACAGAAACAAAAAGAACTATACAAAGAATCAACAAAACCAGGAGCTGGTTCTTTGAGAAAATCAACAAGATAGATAAACCCTTAGCCAGACTAACCAGAGACAGTATCCAAAATTAATAAAATCAGAAATGAAAAGGGAGACATAACAAGGAAATGTATCTTATTCTGTTTGTTGAATATTAACAGTTGAAAATACTGAAATCATGTTCTATAATCATGGAGATATTATTGATGGTTTCTCTCACTGTGCTTGAAACTAGCATTTTCTTAATGTTTAACTTCAAAGAGTTTTTGATTTTGAAATTCTTAAAATATACTTACTGATAAAATAATTTTTTTCCTATAAACACTGATAATCTTTTTTAAGAAAACTGATAGTTAGACAATGTGCACAGATATATAATGTGTTTTAAATTCTCTCTCACCATGTCAGGTGGTATTATAAGGGCTTTTGAATATATTTAACAATTCATTTTTAATATTCATGCTCTTTTACTATGCTTAATTTCCAAAGAATATTTTGTGTATTTTGAAACAATTTAATATTCAACATTAGATATAGGATCCTCAGTTACATGGATAGTACTAAATGTTCATTAATGATATTTTTTAGGGGATGAAAGGATATGAATATAATAGTTGAACAAATTTTTTATGTATTGATTCTCAAAATACTCAATATTATTATGTTTGATGTATAAAATGCATTTAAATAGTAAAAAAATTTAAGGAAAAAAAAAATCAATCATCACCAGTCTAGCCTCAGTGAGTCATGTCAGCCAGTGACGCCATTTTTCTTGTTCCCTGACCATAAGAGGTCCCTTGCTTAACTAGTAAATGTTTTGTTCTGAACTTTAGTCTGCTTTCTAAGACTTTTTTCATAAGAGCCAGTAGTAAAAACATCTCAACTTAGCCTCACTAACAATTTTATTTTTCCAAATGTTTTTTCTAAGGGTGGTGGTCTCTAAGTTGTTCTCTAGGGTGGTGACAGAATAACGATCTGCTCCAGCAGCAGTTCCTCAGAGATCAAGCAATGGTACTGTGAATGTCTGAATACTGCCCAGTGAGGGGCTGAAACCCATTTAAAGTTCTCGTACAATTCTTAGATTAGAGGGATATGAGGGCAGCAGAGCAGAACTCCATATGAAGTCCTCAGGACACATGGCCCTCTGGGTCTGCCATGCCAAGGTTCACCCATGTGGCTGTGGTAACCTGTGAGCTGCATTCCATGAATTCTAAAGCCATTTGTCATTCCTCCTGCATGGCTCTTGGCATGGGTTGGGGGTGCTCCTCCTTCTCAGAGAAGAAGGGGGACACTGTGATCCAGATGTAAAGTTAATAAATTAATGGAAAAAACCTGAAACTCAGTTTTAGCTTAAAATAGGAAGGAATATTTTAAGCTTAAATCACCACTCAAATTTTGTTTCAAAATCTAATTAAGAGAGCAGACAGGCTGGGCGGTGATGGTGCACGCCTTTAGTCCCAGCAGGCGGATTTCTGAGTTCGAGGCCAGCCTGGTCTACAGAGTGAGTTCAGGACAGTCGGGGATACACAGAGAAACCCTGTCTCAAAAAACCAAAAACCAGAGAGAGAGAGAGAGAGAGAGAGAGAGAGAGAGAGAGAGAGAGAGAGAGAAAGACAGGAGCAGAACCAGAAACCCTCTGGGAAAGTAAAACTTCTTGCCTTGGTAAAAACAAAACCAAAATAAAAACAGCAGACAGAAATATAGCCCATCATCTACAATTAATATGTTAAAAGGCATTTTTTTTTAAACAAAATAAGCAATAAACAACAAAAACCAACCAGCATTCAGAATCCAAGAGTGAGGTAACTGGAAGGCAATGGGAAACAACCCAGAGAATGAGGCAGAGGTGGGACGCAGTGGTGCTGAGGATGAAAAGCTGTCATCAGACAGCACTGTACTTCATCATTTTCCCTCATTTTTAAAGGTAGCCACTATCCAAGCCTTCTCATCTCCCTTTAGTGTAGTATCTGCTTTGGAGGAACTGAGCATAGAGATAGGAGAGAGACTAGTTAGTTCTTTTGGGGCTGTGGTGGGCAGAGGTACTCCTCTGCACTTCCCCGAACCTCTCCGACCTCCAGATCCTACCCACATGAACATGAAGGTGGTACACACCTGTGCAGAACTCAGAAGGTGGAGGCAGGGGATTACATGTTTGATGTCCTGTCTCACAGGAAACAAACAGGAGGTGGGGCGCAGAAACAAAAAAAAGAGTGTACAGGGATGAAATGAAGGCTTCTAGGTGCAACCATCTGGCCAGCACACCATCTCAGGACTAGCTAAACTGTGGAAATGGCTCTCAAATCACCCTCCCCTATCCTAGAGGCTGGGTTTGCCATGCCACTTGCTAAGCCCAAAGGCAGCAGATGTGATGCTCAGCAGACAAATCATGTCGGTGTGCTTAGAATTCCTTTCAGGCTTATGAAAACTTTCCATGTAACTTATTGTATTTCAACACAGGCTCAAGATAAAATAGATGAAGATCGGCTCCTAGGAGGTGGCAAAGCCCTGTGAAGGCCCCCGCTCGAAGCAACCCCTCCAACAAGCCTATGTCAGCCAACCTACAAAGGCATGAGGGTTATTTTAAGCAAGTGAGATGTAGTGTGCTTAAGATGGCAACAGTGACTGAGGTGAGCAGATGGCAGGCTCTCTGGCTCCACTGTCACAAGGGTGAGTGAGACCCCCCTCCCCCTTACTTTTCTATACACAGAGCCTCAGCTCCATTGCAAGCAGCAGGTGTTCAGTATAGGCTGTGACCACATTCCTGTTTAAAGATATTGAGCTATGAGAATAAAACTGAAGGGGATTTAACAATTTTGAAGTCAAGACAAAAAC
Source organism: Montemys delectorum (assembly GCA_019843815.1). Taxonomy (NCBI): domain Eukaryota; kingdom Metazoa; phylum Chordata; class Mammalia; order Rodentia; family Muridae; genus Montemys; species Montemys delectorum. Next base: position 16,685 of record JADRCD010247163.1, on the reverse strand, counting down.
CAGAGAATCAGCACGTGTTAGAGAGCATTATGGGCAAAGGAGGTCTGTCTGCTGAAGTCAGGTTTTAAAATTCAAGACTGTGGTCAAAAGTTATTTTGTCTTTTTCCACGTGTTAAGTGCTATTAATAGTACCTACTTCCCAGGATAGTGATGGGGATTAAGAGATAACATATTTCAAGTATTTACGTCTTTGCCTGGTACAAGATCAACAGTGTACTGGCATTTTCTGTTATTGTTACCTGCAGAGATGATTTCAAAGATTATTAAAACTCCTTTATCTGTTGCCCCAAGCAGCTCTTAATATTTATCTGTTTCTATGCCTGTGATCTAAGCTCCATTTAGCTTGTTATACGCTTGTTTCACACTCAGCAATACCCTGTGTTGAAGGGCACCATGTCCCCATATTGTCCTCTTCCAAGCACTTCTAAGTTCTTGAACCTGGGAAACCACTGAGCCCTTCTTTTTTTTTTTTTTTTTGGTTTTTCGAGACAGGGTTTCTCTGTGTAGCCCTGGCTGACCTGGAACTCACTCTGTAGGCCAGGCTGGCCTCGAACTCAGAAATCCGCCTGCCTCTGCCTCCCAAGTGCTGGGATTAAAGGCGTGTGCGCCACCACCACCCGGCCACTTAGCCCTTCTTTATCTGCTTCAGTCAGCCTTATTCCCCAATGCCCAGGTTCTGTGCTGCCTCCTCCATGGGACTTGTTGCTGTCTCGCTTACATGTCCTATTTCTGCCTTCCTCAGCGGTTTATCTCAGTCCTATTTTACCACTTTCTGCTTACACCATCTCATGATGAAACCATCAGCAGTTAAGGACACCACCACCATTCTGCCCACTGACACCCAAGTATTTAGCAGGTAAGGAACACATACTTGTTAACCCCTAAGAAGCCACTGAGTTCTTAAGGACAAAAATCAGAGCTGGATATGGAGGCACATACCTGTAATCGCAGCACCTGGGTGTGGCGGAGGAACAATCAGGAATTCATTCAAGGCTATGTGAGACTCACTAACAACCTGCCAAAAACTTGTCTGAAAACCTGCTACAACTTAACACATGTTAAGAGAAAAGTTCTTTATAGGTAAAAAAGAAAGACACTTGATTTTTTTTGCATTAAAAATTTTTATTTCATTTAAAAGATTCAATATATGAAGCCAAATTAACCCCAAATTTACAGCTACATTTAGAGATCTCTGAACTAAATGGCACTGTTTGAGGTCACCTGTCATCGTTATCTCTCCCAAAGTTGTTTCTGAGCAAAAGCTGGTATTACTGTAATACATATCTCAGATGTCACCTTTCACACAGAAGTTAAAGGCTGGCAGGCTTTCCCCTTGTGGGAGAGGATAAGAACACAACAGAACCAGGTCCAATGCTTTGTACACACTAGGTGTATGTAACTATAAAGTAACGTATGGCGCTGTGCTTTGCTCTTGTATTTATTCCAAATACTGGTGTTGGTCAACACTTTCTGGGATAGTACCTCAGAATTTCCCTCTTCCAGTGCACACCAAAGGAAGTGGGTTGCTCAAGCCAGAGACAAACTACCACAAAGCAAAGGAACAGCTTTTCTAGTTGGCTGGTAACAGCACAAACCACCTCCAGAATGTTTTCAGTTTTGGCATTTACTTAAAGTGATGCAGGATCTTGGTCTCTACATACATGAGGATAAATTAAAAGATCAGTTTGTTACTTTATAGCTACACTTTTGACTTCAATAGATGTGGAGACAATGTGTCTAATGAGTCCATCTGGAAATCACTTCAGCAAAGGAGTCAACAGCCTGGGAAAGAGAAGACATGGCAGAGGGTGGAAGATTCATCCTTCCAACATTCTCTTGGAGGACAGAGCTGGGCCCAAGGACAGAAGTTACCAGGAGGGAGGCTTCAACTCCATTAGGGAGACCTTCCTAACAGAGCTGCTCAACAATGAATGGACTGCTCGTGAGGTAGAGTCACTGGAAGTGTTCAAGGTGGAAAGACAACCTTGGAGAAGGGACTCCTGCATTTGTTAAGAGGTTAGACTGGATGAACCTCAGGTCTCTTTCAATTCTGAGATTCTAGAAAATTCCCTCAGGGAATTCAGAAGAGAATTCCTAAAAGGAAAGAGAAAGCACACATATGGTATACTTTTAGAATCCTCTTGAGTTTTCTTTTTTAAAAGGTACAATAGAAATGTAGTCTACGGTCTTTTAAAATGCATATTTACCCTTCTCCCACCATTAATTAGGAAGGGTTCATTATGACTTCTTTATATTATAAAGAAAAGATGGAGATTATATTTATAATTTTGTAAATATTTTAGAAAAATGCTTAAAATCTAGTAGTCAATGCCCTAGAAACTTTATAGATTTTTAAGTAATATGCACAGATACAAATACATTATTCATTAAATACAGCTCATGTCTGTGTTTTATTATACTCTAAAATATACAGGAATCTTGATGTACTGAAAGAGTGCAAGTAAATACAGTATTCAAGCAGTCACTATTTCTATGTACATGCTCATTAATTCTTCAAAAAACCCACAAAATTATCAAATAGATCAAAATACTGTTCTGTGTTTTCACACTTTATATTCAGAAAAACCAGCTGATAATTTACAATGTCATAAAGTTCCAGTTTCACAATACAAAAAGGATAAGATGAAATTGGGTATCATTTTGTTGCAATGTATGGAACTTTTCCCAGTTCTATTAAGACCCTTTCCCCCAATGTGAAATCACCGTTACTGGGAAAGTGACAGTTACAGTAAAAGAACCGCAGAAAAGTGTCATTTAAAATTAGCCTAATGTCGGCCTCTTCTCTATTATCTGGAAGGCAGTCTTCAATTTGGCAGGCAATCTCTCTGACAGTAAGAAGCTGCAAACCCGCTGCTTGAGATCTCAGTAGGACCTAAAGCCTGCAGTATTTTAAATCTTGATTTCAGTAGGACCTAAAGCCTGTAGTATTTTAAAACTTGCCCAATGTAGAGATCCCTTCCAAATGACCTGATTCTGTTTATGTTAGGAATCATCATCTAAAGCAAACTTCAATGCTTCTGAAAATGAAGTCAAATGGTTTGATGTTGATTTTTATAAAGAAAACATCTGAAGCCAGGCATTGGTGGTGCACTTGGGAAGCAGAGGCAGGTGAATCTCTGTGAGATCGAGGCCAGCCTGGTCTACAAAGCAAGTTTTAGGACAGCCAGGGCTATATAGAGAACCCTGTCTTAAAACAACAAACGACAACAACAACAAAAGGATGCATTCGAGAACCTTCCAGTACTGTGTTAAAGCATGAGAGGAAGCAGATGCATTTTTACATAAAACATTTACAATTCCAGTTTGTATAGAATTCCAAACCAGCTTTTGACAATGTTTCATAACAAGAGTCTTTCAAATTTTTTTAATTTTGATTCTTGCTTTGCAAAGTTCAAAGATTAAACTAAATGACAACAGAATTCCTCCAGCCAAAAGGTAGAGGCCCCAAAGTAACCGACATGATGCAGGTGTGCTGCGCACGGAGAGGCTCAGACGTCCTCTCTCCAGGACCGCTGTGTTACAAGAGGTGAAACAGTCTATTTTTTTAAACTTCATTAAAAATTTCCTCCATGGAATTCCTTAAACAAAAATAGTTCAATTTAAAACCAAACCACTCAAACCGTGGGCAATAGCCCTGACCTCATCTGTGTCTGTCTCTAGTGCTTTCAACCACGCTGCACCCAGTCAACTGGTTCTGAAGTTTATAAAAACTGGAATTGAAAAATGTTCATATTAAAAAAAAAAGGTAAAAATACATCTGCTTTCTATCATGGTTTAATACAGTACTGGGAGCCTTTGAGATGTTTTCTTTATAAAATCAACATCAATCCAAACCTGGCTTCACTTTCAGGAGCCCTGAAATTTGCTTTAGATGATTTCTCATTTCATCTATTTCCGTTTCCACAAAATGGAGTTCTAATAAAAAAATCTGTACGTTATTTGGTCCTTGGCAATTTGATGTGTACACAATGACTATTATACCAAACTTTTATTGCATTAAAATTTAGCTGTAATTTTATGGGTAAAATTTAATCTAGTGTTTTTATCTCTTTCTTGACAGCAGTGTTGCCCATGTAAGCAGATCAGGGAGCAGTGTCCCAATTTCTGGCACTGCAAAGCCAATTAAAGGATCCCACAAAGCAATCGACATCACTGTGTTTTCCAGTGGTCAAGTCATTATTAAGATTCTAGAAGTTCCTTTTGCAAAACTTGCCTTTAAGACTCTTCTTCCTAGTGTCATCACGTTTCTTCCATTCGTTCACTTCGTGATCTTTCTTCAGGCTGAATCTGTGTATGATAAGAAAGTGCTTTTTTCCTGAAAAAGCCCGGTTTGAAGTTTCAGTGTCAGAACTTCCTTAGAGCTGCAGCTCACTTGGCCTGTCAGTAGGTCTCAGAGTCAGAGTCGTTGAGCTCGTCCACATCGGTGTACAAGTACTCCTGCTCCCCACCAATGTTGTTGAAACTGCAGTAGGAGCTGGCTTCATTTCTCATGATAGGCAAGGCTTCAAAGCTAACTGTTTTTGAGGTGTTGGTATAACGGTTAATGGCATTGAATGTCAGGGATGTCAATGGGCTACTTGACGAGACAGGCATCATGGTGGCCAAAATGAGAGCCAGGCAGTCAGCCACATCCTTATTGGGAGCACAGGCCAAAGCTGGGGTGTAACCTAGAATTGAATTTAAAATTTAAAAGTTAACATCTTAAGATCTGCGATCTTCACGACTGTCTAGTAAGCAGAAAGAGACACAATGCTAAGAATGTGGGGTAAAAGGTGAGCTTTCACACTAAATAACAGAAGAGGGAACGAAAGCCTCACAATGGGTAGTACTTCCCACAACATCTCACAACTTACCCATCTCCAACCCAACTCAGGAAAGACAGAGCACTCTTAGAATAAAAGGAAACACCCAATAAACACACATCAGCTGATTTCCCTTTAGAATAGCGAGTTGAGGCTTACTGTAATTCACACCTGTATAAGTTAACTTTTACATGGTTAACATCTAAACATGGAAGTATATGAATTAAATATTGAGATGATCACTAACTATATACCAACCTAATTACAGAAGTCAAAATTTTAGTGTGCTTGTCAGTCAGCCTCAGATGTGGATGATGGCTTGGGGGATGACTTGGGGTAGAGATAGCTCAGTGGGTAAAGTACTTTGTAAGTATGAGAACCTAAGTTTAATCCTGGACCCCATGTAAATAAGCCAGGCATGGTGGTATGCACTTAAAATTCCACTGATGAAAAAACGAGTTCCTAGGACCCACTGGGTAGATACAGCCATGTTAAGAAAATAATAAACTAAATGTTCAACATCCTTAGTCATCAAGGAAATGCAAATCAAAGCAATCCTGATTGTCTTGGTGTGACAAAACCTCACACCAGTGGAATGGCTAAGATCAAAAACTCAGGTGACAGCAGATGTTGGCGAGGCTGTAAAGAAAGAGGAACACTCCTTCATTGCTGGTGGGGTTGCAAGCTGGTCCAATCACTCTGGAAATCAGTTTGGCTATTCCTCAGGAAATTGGACACAGTACTACCAGAGGACCCAGCTATACTACTCCTGGGCATATACCCAAAAGATGCTCCAACATGTAATAAGGACACATGCGCCACCATGTTCATAGCAGCCTTATTTATAATAGCCAGAAATTGGAAACACCCCAGATGTCCCTCAACAGAGGAATGGATACAGAAAATGTGGTACATCTACATAATGGAGTACTACTCAGCTATTAAAAACAATGACTTCATGAAATTCTTAGGGAAATGGATGGATCTGGAGAATATCATCCTGAGTGAGGTAACCCAATCACAAAAGACACACATGGTATGCACTCTCTGATAAGTGGATATTAGTCCAGAAGATCGGAATACACGAAGTACAACCCACAAACCACAAGAAACTCAAGAAGAAGGAAGACCAAAGTGTGGATACTTCATTCCTTCTTAAAAGGGGGAACAAAATACCCATGAAGGAGTTGCGGAGAAAAACTATATGGAGCAGAGACTAAAGGAAGGACAATCCAGAAATTGCTCCACCTGGGAATCCTTCCCATATTCAATCACCAAACCCAGACACTATTGTGGATGCCAGCAAGTGCTGGCTGACAGGAGCCTGAGATAGCTGTCTCCTGAGAGGCTCTGACAGTGTCCGACTAACACAGAAGTAGATGCTCACAGCCATCCATTGGACTGAGTACAGGGTCCCCAATGAAGGAGCTAGAGAAAGGACCCAAGGAGCTGAAGGGTTTGCAGCTCCTTAGGTCTCTCTGTGTAGCCCTGGCTGTCCTGGAACTTGTTATGTACACCAAGCTGCTCTTCAACTCAGAGATTCTCCTGCCTCTGCCTCCTGAGTTCTGGGATGAAAGGTATGCATCATCACACCTTTTTCTTAAAAAGATAATATAAACTCTTAAAAATAGTCAACAAAGACCTACATGTCAGTAGCTATCATAATGTGTAAATTGTGGCCAAATATTAATGTTTTTATTTCTGCATTTTACTCTATGCAAGTAGTTGCATTTCTAGAAATACCTAGATTTTCCTTTTGGGCTTCAGATTTTTACATTTAATTGCTTAGTTTCATTTAGCTATGCATGTCCCCAATTGAACTTCATTCTTTCCTCTGTATTTTTGGATTAATGGTACTATAAAGTGTCATCCACACAAAGTTCCCAAACTTCAGTGGATATGATGTCACCTACTCATCTCTCCTTCACCAAATCCCAAAGAACCGATCATCATACCCTCCAGAAAACATCTCCACGTTTTTCATTCCAAGTACCTCTACGTCAGTGCTGGTGGCCATCTACCCTCCAAGGATCATTTCTTCATCTGGTCCTGTTGCTCCTCTTTCTGAGGAACTACTGTCTTCCTAATCCCAAGACAACTTGCTCTAACGTCTGCACCCATCTTAAGTTCTACCTCTCAACAAGCTTCCTCTTCAGGAAAAAGACAATAGGGTTCTCTCCAAACTAACACAGAAACCTGCAACTGGACAATGTGCAGAGTGAGAGGCTTTGGGGGCATTTAATACTAAATGGAATGTCTTCATCAAACCTCTCTCCTCAAGGCTCTCTGTGGAGGGGGCGGGGGGAGTTTTTAAGAGCCAGAAAAGATGGATGACTCCAAAGCTCCCATCTCTAACAAAGACGCTATCTGTAATTTATAACCACTGGCAAAGGAAGAATCAGTATTCTCTACTAGAGCGTCACTGAAAATATTAACCACACATCAAGGCATGAGTAGTTGGTCAACGACTATTATTTTTGTATTTTTAAATATTTTTTTTGTATTTTGTAGGACTTTATGTCCCATTTTGCTTTAGACATTTTTTATCTTATTGGTTATTTTGTGTGTTTGTGTTTCCTGTTTATTTTGAGAGAGAGGGAGAGAGAGAGAATGAGCACATACAATTGGGTGGGTAGGGAGATGAGGATCTGGGAAGAATTGGGAGAGGAATGGCCAAAATATACTATATGAAACAAATTATCAATTAAAACAAAGGTTCCCTCTCCATTTGCTGTCTTGGAATGTCTCATCTGATCTTGTAAGGAAGGATCAAGGCTCTTTAATGTGCCTGTATAGGGAGTAAAGTATGTCATACTTATTCCACATAGACACCTCAGAAATTAATACAGTTTTGGCAGAATTACACATGCTACTGGACCCTGGACTCTTCAAATACTTAGAAACTATCAGTGAACATAGACAACAAAGATGATCTTCTGCTCTTATGGAGTGCATATTCATTCTCATGGGGGAGACACACTTCAATATGAAAAAAAGCACATATTCAGTAAGTTACACACACAGTTTTACTGAAAATAAGAAAGCGACAATCACGTTGACTGGGACTAAGAATGCTGTAACAGATAGGTTAGTGAAGTTAAGCTTTCATCGAGAAGATGGAATTTGAGCTATGACTTGAACAGATGAAGGATTTAGTCAAAGAACACTTACAGATCAGAGTGTTGTAGGCAGAAGACAGAGCTAAAACAAAGATTATCATGTATGCACTGATTCCATGGTAGAGGAGTTGGAAGGGAAGAGTGAGGCAGAAAGGACAGGGATAGGAAACATACTCAGAAAAGAGTGGAGTATTTTATAGCTCACTGTGAGAACTGTAAAGAAACTGATGGGAGAAACATTTCTTATGTGTTTTAAGAATTACCTGTGAAAAAGAACACATATAGTATGCACTCGCTGATAAGTGGATATTAGCCCAAAAGCTCCAAATACTCAAGATATAATTCACAGACCACATGAAGCTCAAGAAGGAAGACCAAAGTGTGGGTGCTTCAGTCTTTCTTAGAAGGAAAACAAAATACTCACAGGAGCAAATATGGAAACAAAGTGTAGAGCAGAGACTGAAGGAAAGGCCATCCAGAGACTGTCCCACCTGGGGATTCATCTATATACAGTTACCAAACCCAGACACTATTGTGGATGCCAAGAACTACATGCTGACAGGAGCCTAATATGGTTGTCTCCTGAGAGGCCCTGCCAGAGCCTTACAAATACAGAGGCAGATGCTTGCAGCCAACCATTGGACTGAGTATGGGGTCCCCAATGAAGTAGTTAGAGAAAGGACTAAAGGAGCTAAAGGGTATTGCAACCCCATAAGAACAACAACAACCAGATCCCCCAGAGTTCCCAGGGACTAAGTCATCAACAAAGGAGTACACATGGCTCTAGCTGCATTTGTAGCAATGTCAGGCATCAATGGGAGGAGAGGTCCTTGGTCCTATAAAGGCTTGGTAGATGCCCCGGTGTAGGGGAATCAGGGACGGAGAGGTAGGAGTGGATGGGTGAGTGGAGGAATACCCTCATAGAAGCAGGGGGAGGGAGTATAGGATGGTTTCGGGGAAGGGGGGAGCCAAGAAAGGGGATAAGATTTGAAATGTAAATAAAGAAAATACCCAAAATAATTAAATTAAATTAAATTAAATTAAAAAAAAAAAAGAATTACCTGTGAGGGTAGTAAGCAGAGAAAAAGGACAGATACTATGCTTACTTTACAGGAAGAATCAGTAGCAAAGCTGATGGCCTGTACAGTGGGCATGAGAGAGGACAATCCCTCAAGCTATGAAGAAGGGAGCTGTCGTCAACTGAAACCAAGATTGGTGTTGGAAGGATAAGTCTGCAGTGGGTATGGAAAAAGGGCTGACAGCTCTATTAGACATCTATATGGTATTATTAATTAAGCAGATAGATATATGAATGCAGACACTAGGGAAGGTCGTTCCTAAAGAAAAAGTTAGCAAGCCTCAGCAAGGAATTTTCAGAATTAAGGAGATCATCTAGAGGGCAAATGTAGACAGACAAGAATAGCAGCAAGGACTACAGACTTTAGAACTCTCCAGTATTGGTGTGGAGTCCCTAAAAGCCAAGCAAAGAAAGTTTACGAAGGAGTACTCACATACCCAAAATGGCCTGCCAAGTGAAACAAGATCTGATGGAGGAGAATCATCAGGAACCACGAGGGGAAGAGTTTACAGAGTGGTGGGGACAGAGGCCTGCCTATAGAAAGCCAGTTTTTGAGTAGTTCTGCTTCAGTGGAAGACAGAGCAGCAGTGGCAGAGGCTGTGAGATTAGTGGCAGAACTAGTATCTTTATGTTGATGGGTGAGAGGCTTGGGAGGTATAGTTCAGTGGCAGAGTACTCACAGTACTTGATTCTAATACCACAAACACACAAAATGACATTAACAGGGAGCGATTGCTAAAGTGGGGGTCTCTAACAGGAAAAAGGGGACAGAATCTAATTTAAGAGTAGAAGAACTGGCTTTGTCTACCAATAGGACACAATAGTAGGGCTTTGGTAAATATTTGTTGAAAGAACAAAACCTTGAGTTCCAAAATGAACAACAGTGGTGAGCAAACAGGAAATATCAAGTTTGATCTAACAGAAGATGTGTGAATTCAGAAGCTCACCTATCAGATATACTTTTATTTCTCTTGCTCTTATTTCTCTATTACATAGAACTCGTCAATATTAATTCCAATGTTCTTCTTTGCCCAATTAAAAAACCCACTAAACTTCATTTTACTTTAAAGGTGCACCATCAAAAGAGAAAAACTCCAACCAAGAAGTTGGCCAAGGGAAGGCTCATCAAGCCTACTTACCGTTCTCATCAACAGCAAGTACACTTGCTCCTTTCCCCAGGAGCTCTTGAACAACCATTGTGAGCCCATTTCGGGCAGCAACATGCAGAGGTCTGTGGGGAAAAATTGTACATATATGTGCAATGAACGCACAGACAAACACCTGGTTGCCAATGAATACTTGGCCAAGTTGTGAAGACCTAGAGATACAAACCTGAGCTCCCCCAGTTCTCAATCAGTGAAGACAGGAGGGAGAGCAGCACCTCCACAGAAAGCTTAGCCTTGGTCATCAGCAGTAGGTTCCTGATCTCATCAAACCCACTGTGCCTTCTAAGACTCCATATTCAAAGAGTTAGCCAAATTAAATACATTCTACTTTTTTTGTTTATTTGTTTGTTTTTCGAGACAGGGTTTCTCTGTATAGCCCCTGGCTGTCCTGGAACTCACCCTGTAGACCAGGCTGGCCTCGAACTCAGAAATCTGCCTGTCTCTGCCTCCCAAGTGCTGGGATTAAAGGCGCACACCACCACTGCCAGGCTCTACTTTTTAATTATATATATAAATTTCTTATATTTTTGAGATAATAAATACATCATTTCCCCTTCCATTTCCTTCCTCTAGACCCTTCCTATATCCTCCTCTTTGTATTCTTCTAAATTCATGGTCTGTTTTTTCATTCATTATTGCTATTCCATGTATATGTGTGTATACAAATACATTGCTATGTAGAACCTGCTGGGTCAGTTTAATGCTACTTGTATATATTGTGCGGATTCTTCAGGGCTGACAGTTGGTATTGGATTGATGTACTCTTCACTAGAGAAGATCACGTCATACTCTTGGTATTCCTTAGGTACCAGTGGTAGTTCTTTGTAAGGTGATGAGGCTTTCCCTGGTCCACTTTTGCATGGCTATTATTGTCCTTGTTGATTGTTGAGGTCATGTTGAGGCAGTCATTTTGGCAAGACTATAAAGGTGTAACTTCTGACCTTACTACATGGCACACTCTCACAAATAATTCCCCAACTCTTTGGCTCTTACCATCTTTTAGCCCCTGCTTCCACAATGTTCCCTGAATCTTAAGTGCAAGAGTATTTTATAGATGTGTCCACTGGGATTGAGTGAGCCACAGTCTTAACTTACTATTTTAAGAAATGAAGTTAACAAATACACAAAAAAGCTATAAACTTTTATACTGCAGTATCACAAATTCAAATACCTTTTAAAAGATGTTTACTGACGCAGTGACTAACATTTGGACCTTTGAGGAATTTGATGGAACCCAGAATGTAAACTATTTCTATCTTTTTGTTTTTCTTTTTTAAAATAGAAACTGAAAGAGGATGATGGAGACCTGGGTGTAAGACCTCCGTCAAACTCAAGTCTGACTGCTTATCCTCAGAGGCTGATTCTTTCTGAAATCTCTTTACGCTCATAACATACTCACACACACACAGACAGAGAGAGAGAAAGCCTCTTATCCTCACACAGCTCATAGGAAATAGCACTTTTCAGCTGATTTTGATAAGACACAAAATAGCACTACCTTCCTTTAGAAAATGAATAAGCAGACTGAGGAAAAAAATCATTATTATCAATGCTGTTATTTCAAATCTCAACAATGTTGCAATGTTAAAAATATTTTAAATATTAGAACTTTTAGTTATATGATTTCAGAAATGAGTTCTGACAATTATAAAAACTATTCTTTAAATGGTTTGTAACTGATCTATTTTAAAAGTCCATTTACCTTATTTTAAAATTATAGCGATCACTAAATTTAGTTAGAGACTTAAAGTACTCACGTTTGCAAGGCTGCGTTGGTTGCATTGATGAGGTTTCTATCTGTTATCTTTTCCAGAATTAACAAGGCACTAGTTTCATGACCCTAAAATTGTGGAAAATAGCTCTTAAAAACATTACACTATTAAGAATAAACATATAAATCTAACCATCTCTACTATATGTACTATATATATATATGTGTATATATATATGTGTATATATATATATATATATACACACACACACATACATACATATACACACTATTTTTCTGAGCTAATGTCTTAAGTATCTACTCACAGGTATCAGAAATAGGAGTAAGAAGACAGGTCAATATGAAATGCTAAGCTTGTATTTCAAAACCTAGTAAGCCAACACTCCCCTGTAACTCCACCCCTACCTAAGTCATTAGGTTTGCTTCCTACTTCTGTTCATTTTAGTGAACTGGAAAAAAGGTCAACCAACAGTAACTATGAGAACCCATCCTTAAACTATGTACATACCTTGCCACAAGCCAAATGAAGGGCGGTGTTTTTACTCTTATCTTGTAATGTCAGATCTGCACTAGCACTGCTAACCAGCATCTCTGGGAGGAAAAAGTGCATCAATTCTTATGCTTATGAACATGTTTCTTAAATTACCAGTAACTCACTGTAGAGAAACGAAGACATAGAGCAAAAAATATCCCTCTTGCAAATACTTAATTCAAGATAAACAGTATAATGCACATTACCATATAATTATAGGTAATTTTTATATTCTTATGCAAATCAGATTAACATTTTGGAGTGTTAATAAATTTCAAACATTGTTTTCTGTGCTCTAGATTTATAGGAGCTTATTCAACCCTCAAATGATCTTTTAGAATAGATGCTGTCATTTTTCTCATTTTGCAAATGAAAGAACTCAGGTAGGAGGTCACTTAATTAGATCTAGGACTCACACTCATGCAATCTGATTCCACAGCCAATGTTATTAAATCATGAGGTTAAACTACCTTGATAAAGAAAGGGCAATACTCTAAGATAAAAATGTAGAATGGTGAGAAGCACCCCGCCCCCTCCGTTTTTTTAATTCATGGGCTGTGCTTTACTACCTAGCCCAGAGTAGCCTTCTTCTGAGAGGCTCTTGGGCAGCAGAGTTTATAGGAACAAACTAAGCTTAGTTCTAAACAGTGTTTTTTTTCTTATGGAGACACAATGTAACCAAGGCTGACCCTCAAACTAGGGGCAGTTCTACATATCTAAACAGTTTCTTTACCAACTGTATTAGTTTGTCCGTTTTCTGCAGCCATCATGAGAGGTGTTTTTCCTGTAGAGTCTGCAGAATTGACCTGAGCATTCTGGCTGAGTAGCAGCTGTAAACACTCTACATGGTCTGTGAAGGCGGCGGCATGGAGAGGAGTTCTGGGACACAGTAAAATACAGGACACAAGCTAAATGGCACGTACACTGGAAACAATTATTCCTTAGTTTAGAACAAACAGTTCTCAAGGTTTTACTTATGTTAAAAAGGATTCTAAGAAATTAAGTTCAATGGGACAAATTTCTATTGGATATGTATACTTTACACAATCTAAAAAATCTTAAAACTACAACTTGCCTAAAATAAGGATGAACTACGTAAGACTGTTAACATTATATCATTGAAGAAAACTTAAAAGAAATAAATGTTTACCCCCAAACTACTACTTATTACAATTGCTGCACTGTTTTTTCAATCTGTAATCCAATTTAGAAACTGTTAACTTTTTAAGCAATTTTCTCTGGGTTTAAAATCATATTTCTTCAAACAGGAGAGTAACCCTTATATTTTAAAATAAAGTGACAAAACTTAAATTTCCCTAATAATGTGAAAAATTTAAGACTTGATAATTTACATTTGCAAAATCCTGTTTTCAATTAGTTGTGAGTTCTCTATAAGCTCTCAAACAGAAGGTCAATAGTTACCGTATTTTTTCTTATTGAAAGTAATATTGGATGATACTAATTGGAGTCCTACCTTCCCTTTGAATCTGTGGCATTCACAATGCTGGCTCCTAAGGTATCAATAAGCATCTCAGCAGCACCTTCATTGTCATTGATCCTGGACAAAATAACAAGGTGATCAGTCTCACAGTAACAGAGTTTCTTAAAATACCCCAATAAACTTAATTCACTATGACTTTACTTACACAGCACAATGCAGTGGACTAAAAGCATTTCCATCTATTTTCTGGAAAACATCCTGTTCTAAAAGTAGTTCCACACATGTCTCATGACCTAATAGGTGCATAAGAACTAGATATTAAAATACAAGACATACTTGCAACAATCTCAAATACATAGAAGAATCTAGAAGGAAAAAGTTTAAGTCCCTGCTTGAATGTATTTCCACTCCTTAGACCATAACTAATGTAACTAATGATCTCAAAAGTGCTAGAAAACTTCTAGGCATACACACCTGCCTGCAGTTTTTTTTTTTTTTTTTTTTTTTTACAGTTCAAATAGTATATTTTGTTTTACAACTTTCCTTTTCAATTAATAAATGGTATGTACCTTTCTAAAATAGCACATATAGGACAATTTCCTAAAACACTAGGTACTGTGAAAAAAGGGACAAAGATGCTGACTTCTGAGGGAAGTAAACAGATAGTCTTTTAAAAAAAGCAACCTTAAAAAGAGAAAACAAAAAACGCAACAAAATAATAAATCCCAACCAAAACTTCAGATTTTCTTAGTGTAGGAGTTGGCTCTCTCCTATCATATGGATTCCCAGGAAGCGAATTTAGGTCAGCAGGCTTTGTGGCAAGCACCTTTACTTGATGAGCCATTTTGTGGATCCCTCAAAAAATTATTCTTGTGAAGGTTTTTAAACTTTTCAGATTCTGTTAACAATGTGACATTATTAATAAGTGCAACTCTTAAACCCCGAGACCAAGGGATACCAAGCCACCATCTGAGCTGCGTAAGGACTACTTTATTACTGCCTCCAGGAATCAGCACTGGGTGGAACGGAGCAGACAACCTCACCATTTCTCTTAATACTTCAGAGAGCTATTTCTGAGGGTGCTTAAGAGTCAAAAAGTTTTGAAAGGAATAAGTGAGATAATCAAAATACTCAAAAATTATAAACTGAAATTCTAAACTTTAAGCTTAGTAAATATATAGCTAATTCTTTTCTAAAACCTGATCATCATTTTGAGAAAAAAAGCTTGTTTGATTTTATTGGAATGTTTCTATTTTTCTGTGTAAGAATTAATTACTAATCAGATTAAAACTATTCAATATATTACACTTTCATAATGTCAAACTATTGTAAGGCAATCATTTGGCTATAAATAAGGCATTCATTTTAGACTGTCTGGTCTCTTACTGAATTAACATTCATTTCTTCCAGCTCAACTCAGAATCACTAAAATTGTGCTTGTCTGAAAATCAGACACATCTGTTTTTTTTTTAATGGCAACCAGACATGAAGTTTGTATAAAATTCTGTTTCTTATATAGAATGTACTTAGAAAGCCTATGTTCATCAGTGATAGAGTAAGAAAAGCATTCCTCATATAGATCTGGTAAGCAATGTTGTAAAACAAAGTAAATCGCCAAGGGATAAGTAAGTATTTTACTTTAGGAAACATGCTTCTTTGCAAATTTTTTAATGGTTAATTGTCACTGTTGATACATTAAAAAAAAAAAAATCAGCCAATCAAATACTGCTTTAGCCAGGTAGTGCTGGCACACGCCTTTAATCCCAGCATTCCTGAGGCAGTGGCGGGTAGATCTTTGAGTATGAGGTCGGCCTGGTCTACACAGAGTAACCCTGTCTTAAAAAAAAAAAAACAAAAACAAACCAAACAACAAAAAAATTGCCTTAAAGGTTTATCTCATTGATTTTTACATAAAATTCACATCTGTGGATATTTTCTTAGTATATTAAACTAAAAAAATGTTAATTCCTATTATAAAAACAAACTGAGCTTCAGTGGCAATGTATGTAATTCCTTTGAATCAGAGACAATCTGGCTACTGTGGTAGACTTCCATCTAAGTGTGTTGAAAGAAAAAAAAATATAAAGGCTTATCTCAAACATTTTTGAAAATGAGGGACTTCTCTTTAGCAAGATAAAAGTCTTTTTTTTTTTTTAAACTTAGTACCTAGTAGGCAGATACTAAATGCAGGTTTTTATCTGATACTTAACCATTGTAGCAAGCCCAGTGAAGTGCTGTATACCCATGATTGTCTACTATAGCTGGATTTGCATCCACAGATGTTGCTGACTGCAAAAGGGCTCCAAGAACTCCAATGTGTCCACAGGCCGCTGACAAGTGTATGGGTGTCCGACCCCGGCTGTCCCGTAGTAAGCACTTAGCACCATGTTGAAGTAATGCATCTACACACTCTTCATGGCCTGTCACTGCCTGCAAAAATAATTTTGCTGTATTAAATACACTGTGTGGGGAGGACACACACATATAATGTATTTATGTTTAATTTTGGCTCACCCCTCTGTGCAACGCTGTCCTTCCCCACTTATCTTTGGCATCTACATTTGCTCCTTTGTTCAGTAATGAGTATACACAGTCCGTGTGCCCATTGAGAACCGATAGCATAAGAGGTGTCCTGAACAATAACAGAATTAGGTTTAGTGTTATCACAAAACAGCAATCATGATGGCTTATTTTTCATATATGTACTTTGTGACATAACTTTATATGTATTTAAATGAAAACCTATGTTTGATATACTTACTAAAATAGGGATCAAAGTATTAGAATATTTAAT